>OMOW01002836.1:4446-19107 GCA_900312555.1 Lamprogrammus exutus | reverse complement strand
GTTTCTGTAAATGAAGGGAGACAACTGAAACAACATGGTCACGATTTCCCCCCAGAAGAAGAGTCTGTGGTTGGAGACTAATGCTTCATGTCTGTAACCTGATGTATGGTGTATGCATGAGTTCTGTCGTTATGACCACGTCCCGCACTTTACCATCTGGGAGGACGAGAGCTAAGAACCATCTGGGGAGTGGCTGTAAACCTTAACACCAGCCAGCACACGCCCCAGGAAACACACAGCCACGCAGAGAGAGACACAGTATAAACATAATAGCATGACGTACTGATCCTACACAACTTGTGCGCGTAGTGTTAAAGCTCTATTATAGGCGATCTTTTGCAACACTGTGCTTCCTCATTTGTTGACAGTCGGCTAACGCGGCCTTCCAGGAAACACGCTCGCTAATGTGTGGCACCCTGAAAGTGAGCACAAGTTAAGATGAACTCTGGATCGGCCTTAGATCAACACTGGAGACTCTGGTGGAGATATATGAGATCAGACGGGAGGATGAAGAGGAGGGGACGAACAGAGGTGAAAGTAGGTAAATTAACAGCCACGTTTCAGGGGAACTTCAATGATTTGGGTGGGCGTCTCGTCTCCTCTCTGGAAGTCCACTCAGTCTTTTGTTGTCTCCTACTTTCAGGATGGGTTAAAGCGACGCTCCACCCATAAATCTATCATCCAAACACTCCACTGACCAAAATGCGGCTGAGTACGGCGCTCTCGTCTGAATTGCCAAGAGCGTGACGCGTAAGCAATAAATTCAGCAATATTCTGGTCAGAATATGAGTGTTTGGAGCATGCTGAGTGAACAGATGGACGGCAGAGACGTGGATTATGCCGCAGGAATGCTTTTGAGGAGCTTCTGTGGTTATTTTATAGTTTCTCTCAGCGTGAAACCTGGTCACTATTGGCATTTATTGTAAACAACATAAAGTCAGCCCGACGATCTCTAAAGATTTCGCGCGCACGGTGTGTACAGTGTTGTAATTAGAGCAGGTCTACCTACCATGACGATTCCTCCCGACTGCTCTGCCGTGCACATGCTCATGATGGGCGCCATGCCAATGGTGGTGCCTTGGAAGTACACGCCGCTAAGAGGACGAAGAATCGTAACCTCAGCATACATTTTTTAAACCATTGCAATGCTTTCATGTACAAAAAAACACTACTACTCTCTCTTGCTTCCACACTGCTGTGCACACTGGGTGAAAACAAGTTTTTTTTTTGTTTTTTTTGGCAGCCACGACACAGCTAATCAAAAATGAGACTTTCAGCGTGTTCAGGATCTATGGGTTTGCCTTATTGGGTGCATTTCTGTGGGCGTGAACCTCGAGTTTTGCAATTTTTACCAAGTTTGCATACATACCACCCACTATATTACATTATAAAAATGAAGGTGAATCCCAAATATGACGAAATAGCATCTAGAAGAGCTGTAAATCACAATATGATTAAATTTTGGTCCGTTTGCGTGGAATAATCACCAAATAATTTGTTCTAATGTGCTGTTTATCATTTTGCAACTGTTATCATCATTTTGGAACATAACACATGTGTCCCAGATGTACCTGATGAGCTGGGCGTTGTCGTGAGGCTTCTGAGGGAGAAGCTTGACCTTCCTCCAGTCGAGGAATTCGTGTAGGGTGGTGAAGGGATCCTGGGTGATGGGACACTTGTCCACATCACTCCACACCTCCAGGCCCACCAGGGCAACACGGATATTCAGAGCTCTGTAAAACTGAAAGGTGGAGAGGAGGAGGAGGAGGGTGGAGTGGGTTGGAAAGAGAGAGGGAGGCAGTGTAGGAGGGAAAGAGAGAGAGAGAGAGAAAGAGACGGGGGAGGAGTGGTGTGGTTAGGCTCGTGATCTGTCATCCCCCCACTGTCGCTCTGCTATCTCTTCTACTTGTCTCACAGCACATTACCTAATCAAACATAAATGCTACAAAACAAGCGTTAAAATGATGAGAGGCTCTGAGCGAGTTCTTCAACATTAATAAACATATGACTTTCCCATATGAATAAATCATCCCACTGCTCTATTATATCAAACGGCCATCCATAGCATACTTTCATCACAGTGGATTCTTCGCAACGTTCCACGGGCAAGTCGCGGAATTTATCATCCATTCATAATCCAATCAGCCTCCAATCATGGGTCGGTTAGCTCTCACCAGGCTCGACGCGACCTCTAATAAATCACATTCCGACACCACATTCCCTCTGTTGATTTGATTGTTACCTTGTCCACGTAATTGGCGATCTCGGCCAGCCGCTGCTTGACCTTCTCCATGTCCTTGCCTTGCTTCTGGAACTGAACGAGCAGATGGAACGAAGCAGAGAGAGAGAGAGTGAGAGAAAAAGAGGTAATCTGAGTTCTCGAATGTTTGTCATCGTCAAACACTTTGAGGATATATTAGCATTGTATCGACTGCAGAAACGCCTTCAAAGGGCACATGATGTCCGGGAGCCATGGTACAATCACTGTCATGTTAATTTCAGTGCTGTTCTGCTGCAGCTGGTATCATCAAAGAGCTCCTCGGTGGAGCTTAGACTGAGGAGATAACCTCTACCACCTTGTCTTATATGCAGCGTTTATTCTATTTCGTCTCTTGGAAAGGCAAAAGCATGTGACATTGACCTACATATCTTCTGTCGGCGAGAGCACTTTCTACTCTCATCCGTCTTTGAGGTCCTGAATCTGAGATGTGAGATTATGCAGGGGTGCACATGAAGGGAGCTGACTTGAAAAAATGCCTCATCTGTGAGTCAACCGGTCAATCGTTGTGTATACAGAGGGAGAGAGTGATGAGGTAAAACACAAACAAGGCAGCGGCTGAGCCATCGTATCTGCACACGTGACCTCTGAGCCACCATTTCTGTGGGATTTTGACAGCAGAAGGGGTAGAGGTCCACACCGTCTGACCTCTGCTTACCTCTCTGTTGTCAGCCACGATGATCAGCTCCACGTACTTGGTTGTAGCCTGGGCGTGGCGTTTGTGCTGCAAGGGGCGAGAGATGAGGACAAATGAGAGGACCAGGACTTGTTTTGTTAAATTCAGATCTGGATTCAGCTTATATTAACTTAACATTTCTATTTCTGACTGCACAAACTAACCCCATACTTTTCTGGCATTAACTCAACTCATTCAATATAAAAAACGTGTGCGATTAAGCACATGTTTTATCATTAACATGTTTTTGCACGGCCCCATTGCAAACAGTAAAAGAAGCCAAACCTCACGAAATGAAACAAATGCATCAGTCAATAATTTTTTAAACATGTTTGTCATCAATTTAAAATGTCAGATTTTAGCCATTTTGGATGGCTTGTGGATAAGGTTTGGCACACACAAAGTGTATCATTTACTCTTTGATATCAGTAGTTCGATCAATCATTCTCTAATTTGACACACATGTAGGCAACAAGTGTGGGAAGCATGTATTAAAAATGTGACCTGATTTACCTATTAGGTTTTGAGATATTCTCAAAATCACTAACAATAAAAATGTGATTTTGTGTTGTTGTTTTTTCACTCTAAATTAGAGTGAAATTAGAGCTAAATTACTGCGAAGTTATGAATTTCAGTGATTCAAGTTATTACACATTATGGTACAGTTGTCCTCTTCAACTGAAGGTATCATCCATGTCTCTCTGACTTTTATGGACATCTACAGTAAGTGTAAGTAAATTGTTAGGTTGATCAATTTCAAGTTAACAACTTCAGATTCAATTCATGAATTTAAGGCTTACCCGAATCAATGATCTGAATAAATGCCCAGTAAATCTGTCTATCCAATTAAGTAAATCAAGACTTTCGCTCAACAGTGTAAACAAAGATGGAGAGAATTGACAAAATCTGCAGTTTGCTTCTGGCGAAAGAAACAGCGGCTGCGGTGACAATAGAATGCGAGGCCATTAAAGTAATCCTGCAGTGCTCGATCCGCTTCAACTCAAAGCTTTCAGACATTTTTCTGGTGATGATTTGTCAGATTATCACTGTTGCTGCCCCCCCCATGATTTTTGTCGGTGTTGCATCTTGCAAACATGTCTCGGTACTTCACGAGCACGTACGCAACCAATATTTTAAAGGTAAAAATTAAAACATTTCCAACCAATTCCTGTCCCCATACTCTTTGGTTTTAATACAGTCACTGGCAGCAGCCTTAGACATTATAATAATGTCTTAGTACTAAGGTGACATAGCATGTCAGCACGACTCGAGGCAGCCAGCCAACTATTTTAAGTAAAAATGACTTGTTTGTTCTTACAGTCTAGGTGGGTGTGAGAAAGAGAGTGAGAAGAAGGACACCAGGAGGACACAACTTTCTGGAAAGGGCGGCCTAAATTTAGCAGGTGGCCACTCAATATGGCTTTACACCCGAACCTCACACTCTACACAAGAGGCGGAAGAAATGAACATCAGCAAGTCGGCTACACTTCTCGAGCAGCCAAGGTCACGCATCCCTCCGAACAAACTCAACAAGAGCCGGCGGATTCACTTATGAGACACGTTGCGTGTTGCTTTTGGACATTGCTGACTAAACTGTTTTGTCACACAGTTAGAGACATTTTCACCCTCTGTGTTTCGTTGTCAAATCAGAAGATGCGACACTGATGTAGGCAACAGTGTCTTTAAGAGCAGCGGATATGAAGATGACATCAAAATCTGGGCCCCATCCACACCGAGAGGAATATGGCCCCCAGCCGCGAAGCAGATGCCGCTCTCGTGCTGTGTGTGGGCAGCAGCTCAGATTTGAAAACACTTTCACAGCATGTTGAGTAGAGGTCTGTTTCACCTGCTCTCTCTCTCTCTCTCTGTGTGTGTGTGTGGGGGTTCTGCTTTCACATCATGGCCCTCTTTCAACCTGCAGCCCCCTTTATCCTCCTCTAGCCTGGCAGCTGGGATCCAGTGCTCTTATCTGCCTCCTCCACAGATAAGCTACTCAGGGCAGGCAACCGTGTGCCAAATGCACCATACGAGGCTTGAATGATAAGTTCTGAGCTTTACAGAGGGGGTTTGGGCTGATTTTATTTGTAAGGTTTTGTTGAGCATTTGAGCTCTGTAAACATTCCCTCAATAATAAATAAAGCTGTTTGTTCTCCACTAGTGCACAAACAACACACTCTTCCGTGTCACCTTCAAAACCTACTGCGGGAGAGGCTTTGAAATTCAAAAAGATAGATTTTGCTTGGATTATCACTTCACACATCTTCAACCTCACACAAACGGCAACAGCAAGGACAAAATATTGTTCCTCTTTTCCCCCACTTCCTTTTTGGTCAGTTTGGCCAATGCTGCTGCAATTTAGTGGAGGTAGTTCAGTGTGCAAACAAGTTTTTACGTCTTTCAATCCATATTTATTATCGCCCCCTGCAGCTATCTAATCCAGTCCACTCAACCTTTGCAGATTACAAAAACAAAATTGCTATTCCGTGACATATTCAAATCCCACAACTTCCACAGTCACATATCGCGCTTGCGAGGGTAGAGATTTGCAGGGCACACTCCTCGTCAGCTGGCCATCATATCTCTCTGCTGAAGTCCATTTGTCTTTCATCATGCAGGGCACTCTGCCAAGGCGCCTCTTTATCTTTAGACCCTCGGCCACGGCACATCTTGGTTTATCACGCCAGCTGCAGCACACCTCAGTGCCCTTGTGCAACATGCTGAGTGAGGTGAGCATGCTTGCGTGTCACCAAGTGCAAGCAAACCTGACGTTACCTTTTCTGTCTTTTGAATCAACTTTGGGACATCTGTGCTGTTGTCAGCGTGTGCAAGCTTGTGCCGAATCCCTGCAGCTATCTTAACTCTAATCATTTTCTCATATCCCAGACATCGGCATCCAACTAAAAACAATGGCTGCCACCAAAGCCCTTAACCGTCAATAGGAATCAAACAGACGCTTTAACACAGACAGAAACAATCAGTGAAATCCTATCTTATAAATATAACCACATGAATAGATGAACACTAATAATGTGACATGATCTTGGAGAGGTTTTAGCCAGCACGGCCATATGTTTGGCCTGCTTCGCTACCACACAATCAAAATTTTAATATCCCCTGAAAGAAATGATGAAACAACAGTAAATAGAAATCAGTTGTGTGGATGTGGAAAGTCCCACGCAAATTGGGTTGTGTTGCATTTAAAATGTGTGTGCTTGTTCTGCTCAAATGTCTCTTTCATCTCCCCATCTATGTCTCTTTGTATTGACCCGATAAATCAACCGTGTTCAAAGCACTTTTGCCATCTTTCAGCGGTCAGCAATCAGCGGAGTCTGTTTTACAGGTATCAGCGGTCGTCATCTTTAAAGTGGATAGAGGCTACACAGGGCCACGGCCTGTATGATTTATCCCCACGCTCAATAAGATAGCGAGGGACTATAAAGAGAGAGGACTGGGACAGGGTGGGGTTTCAAGGAGGCAATTAGTTTAGTTCTTGATGGACTGGTGATACTAAAGGCATGATGAACCGGCCTGCAGAGTGATCTCACTTTCAGACCAAATGTTGCCACTTAATACACTCCAGATCACTAATGGATACCGTTACACCAGATGGAAGGAGTGAGGGTATAATCCAACAAGTAGGAAGCTTGTTAAAACACACCAGACCACTTGCAAGTATCTACAATGCAAATGATTTCTGCAAAGTGGGAAAACGTGCGCAGCTTTTTATGTGAACTGGCTGATTGGAAAATATTGTTTTATGGAGGAGTAAGACAAAATGATCCAAAGGAGGACACGTGTTGCCATCATGGTCTCAAGATGTTGAAAACACAGACAGATAGGGACAGAATTGAAGCACAAATACTCAAAGAACATCCATCCATCAATCTACCCTTTCACCTCCCCTACAGCTCTCTTGCTGGACATTCCCTGGCCAGATGGGATACTTAATCCCCTCATCATATTGTGGGTCTGCCCTGTGGACATGTCCGGAATACCACCCCAGTGAGGCATCCAGACTGAGCCAGACTGATGCCTAAATCACCTCAGCTGGCTTCTCACCCTGTCTTTAAGGGTCCCAACACCCTTCCGATGCTCTATGTATGGTTAAAAGTAGCTTTCCTACACACACCATAGTGTCAGTATGAACAGTTTGCTTATAGATGTTGTTAGAATCCATCAAAAGCTGAAAATCCTTACTCTTGTGCTGAAAGCCCCGAATAGGCTGCCGTCTGCATTCTTCACATTATGTTCGACGGGATGGGATATGTTGAAATCATGGCCACATGTGCCAGGAGTCAGATTGAGGTGTTCAGTGGTGTAGATCCAGTGAGTCCCATCAGTGTGATCTGCAGATGGCTCCAGTATATAAGATCTGCCTTCAAGAGAGATGAAACCCCTGCGGAGGAAAAGGCGGATAGACGGAAAGAATGAGACATACATACAGAACGCTTTCTCTTTTTTTCAACTAGACAGAATGAATTATTTTGAATTGAAAGTAAAAACGATTCATGCTGACATTACAACATTATAAGAAAATGTTGTACAGAACTAGTGGACAAAAAGCACTTGTTGATAGAGATGCTGTGCATTAATTGTGACTGTAACATAGAAAACAGATATAAAGGAACATTGCCGATGATCGACATTCTACTGAAAGTGCCAAACTGTAATTTTTATAAATGCTTTCTATTATTCCTGCTCATTTTATATGGAAGGGATAATGTGATGGACATGAGGGTCACACCTATAGAAATACATTCAATAAGACAAACCCATAGGCCCCAAACTGCCCTGAAAGTTTAATTTTTGATTAGCTCTTTACTTCCATAACATGTTTGCATAGTTACATCAACATGTAACGTGTGTTTGGCCAGGATCTGTGTCGTAGTTCATGGGCGTTGCCAGCTCAGGACTGCTGCGGCTGGCCAATCAGAGGAAAGTGGATTAAAATAAAGAGACATCGCGTGAAACGGTTTGTTGTCATTCAGTGTGCACAGCAGTGCTGCAGCAGAGAAGAGTAGGAGTGTATCAAGGTGTTCTATGCTCATTAAAGCATCGTAAAGGATTCAACATAGCCCCCTAAATGGAAGCAAGGACACGGAAATCTGTTTTATATGTACCATTTCATAGACTTAGATTGGCTAATACGCCGACTACTGTGTATTAAAAGTCAGTCAACGTGGGTGTGCTAGTAGAAATTTAGCTCTTTTGTTTCCATTTGAATGACAAATTGTACCTTTAACATCTCTAATTTGTTGACCCCTGAAGAAGTGAAGAAGTGCGTTTTACAGTGACATACAATGATCAGGCCAAACGCTGAAATTCTCACAATCTTGCACAACATCCAGAACCACATGAACTCATATTAAATCCCCCAAAAGCCGGAGTCCTGCCAACCCAAACCAAGAGCAATTTGTCTCGGTGAGTCAGCCAAGCGGCGTAGCTCTTGTCAAATAAGTTCTTTGCATCTGTCTTCGCGGAGACAGGTTGCAGAAAAACGAAAAATAAATAAATAAATACAAAGACCAAGGTCAAGAGCAAGGGCTTGACAATCAGGCGGATCACTCCTTGGAGAGGGTGTAGACGTTTGGCCCGTTTGGTGAAAGCATTCCTGATGTTGTCCAGTGATATTACTGCAATCATTACTCCTGTTTGACATCTGCAAACTGCACTTTTCCTGCAATGAGCCTCCTCGCTAAATTTGATGCCTTGAAGGGAATCAAGGTTAACACTCTTCAGCAGTATACAACGTGTGTCATCTTCGCTTATTAATGGAGTGAAATTCATCGTTTGCTCATTTTTGGTGTGGTGCTTTCGCTGCCCTACTTCTTTAGACCCATCATAGGAGGAGGAGTCATTATAGAGTCTGTAGCTGTGCCATGCAGCCTTTGCTTTAGGCCTCTCGCTGCTGTGTTTGATCACCAGTGCTTTGAGATGCATTAGGCCAGAGGTAATGTCATGATGAGGAAAGTGATGATGATGAGTTAACCCCCCTTGTACTTATCTAATCACTGTAGATACTAATTACTTTAAATTCAATGTCATTCAGGGGCATGAAATCCATTAACTTGTATACTTGGACTTGAATACAAGTTTCTTTTACACTGTTAGGTGAAAAAAACAGTTTTTTCCATTTTGTGTGTGAACCTTGTATTACTCAATTTAATTTTTTTCAATTTTGCTTATATAAGGTTTTCCAACATTGTAAATGGGAAAAGCTTCTGTCTATAATTGTGGGGATATTTTCAAATCATTGGGGAGTATTTTTACTTTTGACACCACAGTAGAATTTGTAGTGTTGCAATTTTGTAATTCCACCATTGTGGTATTATCCCTTTGCCGCAGCAGCATTGTGCACACTAAGTAAAAACGGCATGTTCTGCTTTGATTGGCCAACCGTGTCCAGCCTGAGTTCGTAACACCAACAGACTACGAAACTCGATACCTTGCACATGGTGGGTGTGTCTAACCGGGTGAATTCAAATGTAAAAGACGATCAAAAACAAAGCTTTCAAGGCAGTTCAAGCCGTATGTCTCACCGGATGCATTTCTATATGAGACAACCTCAAGTTTTGCATATTTGACAAAGTTCAACACATCTTCCCAGCTATATTACACATTAAATGAAGGGGAAAAACCCCAAAATGAATAATATCTTTCCATTTAAATATTCTTCCACCTCTGCTCCCCCCAGCCTTACCTAATCCCAGCACAGGCACTGAGGCTGACGTCTGAGTTGGCATGACCTTCCACCTCGCCATGGTAGTAGCAGTTTACCTGAGGCAATATAAACAAACAAGCTTTTGCATTTAAAATTCAGCACAGGAAGAATAGGACCAGTGTGGAAAAAAAAGTGTTTGGGTTTAAGCAAAGTTCACCCAACAGCAGACCTCGTTGATAACTGTGAAATATGAGCAAATTAACTCTTGGGGAAATAGCCTTGGGTTGGGTTAGTAACAGCCATTCCCAGTCATCACCACAGGCTTAATGATGACTGAAATCTGTGTGGAGTTTCACATTTCCCAGCGTAATCTACCGCTGCCGATGTGCTCGCAGGTACCAGCTTTCTTTCAGGGACCACACCTGTCAAGCTGCAGTAAAGAAAAGTGAGTTAAAGCCAATGTTTATTGAACCAAGCCTGGTAAAGAGAGGGTGGGGAGGAAGTGTCTGGTTTGGAGTGAAAACAGCCCTTTTTGCTGGAGCGCGAAGGCTTCTCAGGTGAGGTCTGACCGACAGCCCCACTGACAGCCTTGCCTGTTCTGGAAAACAAGGAAATGTGAGTTTTCCACCCCACTATTCACTGCCTCTAAATATAGAGGGCAGGCTGTAAATTTCAGCGTCCGGCCTCCTTCAAAGTAGCTCCCGATTTTGCACATTCAGCATCCGAATGGCTTTTTGTAGATCACAGCACGTAATTCTACCTTAAAAGAACAATAATTGAATCTACATTTGTTCACCTCTGTCACACTCTAGTTCGAACAGCAATGATAAATTGCGTCTTTCAGTCTTGTCCCCCACAAAAACAATATCTTTGTCATTAGGGAAGGAAACAAAACCTCAAAAGCCTCAGCCTATATCTGGACGTAGGTGCGCTAAAAGAGCACAATCCATTACAGGAAGGTAAAAAGGTGAAAATACAGGACAGTGCATTACATGAAATATGAAATTAGAGTGTAGCGGGGAGGAGCAGGACTGGATTTAGTGCTGTGAGTTAATGCTTCCACCTCATGTTTCATTGATGAGATCATGACGGTGATGCATCGATATAGGGGATATGAATAGGCTTTTGTTTCCATGGTTTCTGCAGAAAGTATTGCGTAAGGAAATCGCTTACTCCTTCATATCTGAATAAGTAAGATTAATATCTAATACCCAGATTATTATGGGAGGCGGCCCTGGGTGTGATCTTTACATTGTTTATCATGATCATGCATTTGTTATTATGAGTTAATTCCTCGATATCCACACCAATGATTCATATTCCCGGTAGATGGCTTTCCTTACAGCACGTGGCACTCATCATTTTATTGCATTAAATGAGGAATTAGATCTAGCAGGAAAAGGAGAGAATATCATGAGAACAGAGAGAACCAGAGACGGCTGACTCACGCTGATGTCACTCCCAGCAGTACCTTGCCTTTGACACACTACTGAACCCTGTAGATCTCTTGCCCCGAGGTAATATATCAGCGTCCTCTCTGCCGGCAGGACAAATAAATTAACTCGTCTCACAAGATCTGGTTGTCTCCAGTGTTAAACCTCCACATTAAGAGCTGGTTGTAGTCATGAGAGAGGGATGAGAGGAGTGATCGGGTTCGAAGGGTGCCTTTTTTGTTCCCAAGCAAGAACGGTATTGCGCATGCAGGGTGAAATTTTCAGATCTAAAGTTTGGATCAAAATTAGGTACGGCTTTACCCAGAAATATTCAGCAATATTCTTTGCCCACACAGTCCAAGTACTGCAAAGTTTATGGAAATTAGACCTGGTGACCTCAGCTATGCCATTTCCACATGCACCAAAACCTGGCTGTCATACACATCAACAGAGGGAACACAGAGAATCAAGTGAATTGTCATCTTTCTTCTATTTTGGGGTTTCATGAATATCCTGATGGACAAGAGATATCCAGGGGATGGAAAATTCAGAAAGGAGTACAGAAAGAAAAGAGCTGAGAGGTGAAGAAGGCTGAGTGTAAAAGTTGCAGAACTCTGATAAGATTTGGTTCAAAATTCCACAGTTTGGGTTGTGGGAAGATTGCATCTGAGCAGTCAATGGGAGTGCCACCCACCACCCTGGAGGAACTAGAGTTCTGGTACCAAAATTGGTCCTTGGTGCAGAGCAAAGGAAAGTTCCTGAGTGCCTGAAAAAGATCTCATGGGTGATCGGGGTCACAAGTCACGCAACTGTCTGTGTTTTTGTCTATCATCTCCTCATCCATCCATACAGACAATGTGCTAAGCTGTGGAGTCCCAAATGGATCCCACCCTGACCTGACCTGCTACAACTCCTTCATTGTCTTTATGCTGTGGAATGGCAGCAATTCTACTGAGCTGGCCGAGCCCAGGCAGATACGGGCCAACTGAGCCTCACAGCAGCCTCAACACAACACTCACTGGAAAATATTGTTCAGTTTTATGGAGTGGGTTGGGCATTATTGTATTACATTAATCTCTATTGTGGATTTCAGCTATAAGTAGGCCAAGTGTTTTGTACACAGACCTCACAAGCTGCCTAAAATGAGGCTTTCTGGGTATCTGAGCAGAAATTACATATTTAATTGCTCTGCAAACAACACAGATGACCAAATCTGAAATCAGGCAAGCAGGTGGACGCTTTGAGGCATTGGAAAAGATCCTGCACTGCATCATTCAACTACAGCAAATATATTCATTACAATATAACAACCCATCAGTTTTTATGTTCCCAGTCTTTTCCTCTCCTGACATAACCTGGGAATAAATCAGGGCATTTTCCAGGGATAAAATGATACAATCTGTCGCCTTCCCTCAGTAATAATCTGTCAACACCTTCTGACATCTCGCTGACTGCCAAACAGCTGGCACTGCACTTTAAAGCCCAATAATATCATACCTACAAGACCAAAAATACCATATCTAGCAAACCAAAAATACGTACTGTTTGGTGGTGTGGTCAAAAACTGCATTCTAACTATGTACCCCATCTACAGAGAACCCTGAGAAAAAGTGCAATACCACTCGAAGTTAATCACTTCAGCGACAGGTACTTAACATTGCAGTCGGTGCGACTTAAGAAATACCAATAATTGTTGATAAAATCATTATTCTGCTGTAATTAGCCTTTTTTATTTTTTTATTTTGGGCTTATCCTTAACCCTATGGAGTCTGAGTCATTTTTGCAATTTTTCTCTTCAGTGAATTTGACTTACCAAATGAAAAAAAAAGAATTTGCAAAATGACTTCGGACTCCAGAGGATTCAAACTAAGTCTGTGCTTTGACCTCGGCGTGTCTCTTTTTTCGTAAAATATGAATCTGTTACTACATGAAAAATGGAGAATGGGTGAACTCGCCTACAGACAGCCCAATTCCTGGCACTGTAACGATGGGTCTAAGTGCTACAATCAATTTTTCTTAACTTCCTAATTGACCCGCACAAAGCACAATGAGGCAGAAGCCAGACAGGAACAAGAGTTTGACACGAGGCCAAGCTTCATAAAAGCAGATAAAGACGAAAATGTCACAGTTTGGAGATAATCAGTCTATTCTCAGCTTAAATGAAAAACAGGAAGCAGAGAAAAACCACAGTTGATGTAGTTAAAAATGTACCGTGAAGTTGTGAGAGCCTGTGACCGCACTGCCATCTTCCAGGTAATGGGTTTCTGTATAGTGACTTGCAAACAGCCCCCTGGAAAAGATAAACAAAGACAAGAGGCGATTAGAAGTGACCCTGCGGGGTTGAGTTCATCCACGAAAAAAATCAATCACAGTGTCTCAAACTGCTCTGCCATTGCCAGACATGCATGGCAGATAAATAATGTGGCCAAGTGTGACGAAATCTAAACCTTAACCCTGCTTTAGGAGAAAATGGAAAAAAGGGCTCCAAGCTGCTGTCACATATTCTATCAAACCCACGTTTGCACTGGATGCATGCACCATGAAAAAGCATTCAATGCCAATCCATATCTCATCTCTTTTGATGTGGTAGAGCAGGAATTAGCGCGCATGCAGCAGTGAATACAATAACGTGTAATGAACACATGGACATGATACGACTGCGAATGGGAGAGGTTTCGTGCTCAATATTTTGACCGAAAATCAGTAAATAAATCGTTTTTAGATGCAAACTGGAATCTATGATACATTGCTTTTCTGTTTTCTGTGCATACAGTATGTATATAGAATATACTGCAGATGTAATTCAGAATACATTATACAGTATATGGACCTTTGCCAAATCAAGAAACGGCATACACACTCAACAAAGCTCCTCCAGTTGGTCAAAACAGAAAAAAGGCTTTCAAGTCATTTGTTTTCATTAAAAGTAAACATTTTAACACATTTCTTTCAATGCCAAAATGTGTTGTTTTTTTTTACTTTAAAAGCTACCGGGTGCAAATCATCAAAAATGTTTAGTGTGGGATCTTGATTTGGACTTGGTTTCATATGTTATTTATTTGTGAATAGTGTGGTTTCTGGAGGCTGTTTTGATGTGATGACAATGCGTGAATGTAATTTATGTTGCAATCTCTTATCCTGTGCAAATTGCATGTACACATGACAGACGTTCTGTGACATACGTATGTCCTGAAAATAGGGCTTAATGCATAAGAAATTGTGTAATAAATGTATGAAGACTACACTTACATTGTAAAAATGACTGATAAATTAAAACTGTCATTTGTCGCATGAAAGCATATACAATGTACATTAGAAAAGTGCTGCGAGATGGGCTGGATAGGAAACTATGAATAGGATGTCACACCGCTCCGTCTCTCTTCCGTCCTCCTTCTCTAAGAACGGAGACGAGAACAACAGCATTGATTTGGGGGTCACTAAGAAACTGGCTGCCCTTTTCCTCAACTACTGAGGTCAGTGTGGGCCCCCTGCATAGTCTGGCATAGGGTCCTGGCAGAGAGCTGGGCCACCAGTTGGGGAACAAGGGGATAAACAGCTGGGAGATCCAACAAAATAACATACGCCCCATGATGCGCTGATTATTACAGCCTAT
>OMOW01002732.1:2269-14796 GCA_900312555.1 Lamprogrammus exutus | reverse complement strand
CCTATGCAAATGCCGGACACCTGAACAATGTTTCTGGCAAGTTTGGAGGTGATTGAAGGAATGGTACTGTCAGTCATGATGATTCAAGTTGTCATTATGGGGGGTATGAGGATGGTTCCATTCATGATGTCATTAACAACTCATGATATCATTGACAAGTGTGACATGCTAGGGTGGTTCCATTCATGTCTCCCACTACTACTATAATACTATAATTTGGTAATGCAAATAATAAATAAAATGAGATGAAAAAGAGAAGCACCCTATGCAAATGGAGGACCCCTAAACAATGTTTCTGGCAAATTTGGAGGTGATTGGAGGAATGGTGCTCGTTGTATTGATGCACATACACATACAAACATACACACAAGCTCTCCAATTATAGTAGTGAGATAAGTAAGTAAGGATGAGATAAGATAAGATAAGATAAGATCCTCTTGTGTTTTCCAGTGTGTTTATTTGTTTTTTTATTCATTTATTTTAAACTAACATCAGTTTGATTGATTTTGCCTGACATTAACAATAAAGAAACAATATAAGAAATAAACAAACTATCTGTTTTTTTCAAATGAACTCATTTGTTACAAATTATTTATGAACTGTTAATCCGCTTTTTATCTCGCGATGCTTTGACGAATGACATCAATACGGTCCAGCTAGCGAGAGTTACTCGGGGATTATCCGGAAATGAGGATTATTTTCAAAGTAGTGAAATTCAGTTGTCTTTAACATATCTTGGGAAAAGTTTTCTTCTGGTGAGGGGTATAAACTAATGTCATGTTGAAAAGTACTGGTTGAATGAAACTCGAACATTGTAAACCATTCTGGACAAACATTTACTGACTCGTGTTCGTCATTGGCTTTTATTTTGTTACCTAACCAGAAGCTCTCCGTTTTGTTTGGGCTTACTTTCCTCGTCCGTGACGGCTTTACATCAGCTTCAGCTGTAGAGCAAAGCGACATTAACTGAGTTTGGATGAAGTACCTTTTTTTGTAGCTAAAATACAGGAATTTACCATCTCGGAAAATTCGACATTAATATTTTGTAAAGTTACGTACAGCTGCTCAGCCTGTGAAATAACTGTCACTGTCATTGGAAAACACAGGGAAGAAGCTGTGCAGAAATAACGTTACATCAACCCGGCAAACAAAGAGGTCCTTTTCTCAACGGCAACATTTTTCCTCCATATTCTATAGTTATGAGTCATGTGGTCGTCGAAAATGCACACGGTCTAGAACAGCAGGTAAGCCGTGGTAGTGTAATGTGCACTGCCGCTTCAGTTTGTAAAAAGTGTCACCAAAGCAGTGAGATAGCGTTAGCATACCGACTAGCCTAGCTTCTGGATACAGGGCTAATGAGATGCTATCGTGCTAGCTAGTGTTGGGTGCGCTTGTTTCATTCACCCGGAAATTGCCCGAAGCGATTACGGGGGGCGGAATGAACTGAATAATGCAGAGAAACCTGCTGGCCATGGCTGTGTTCCTGTATAAACTGCGATTGTAGTTACTGTTGCCAAGAGACATTGCACCGACACAGGTTCGGGGCATTTTATTGTGAACCAGCAGACTTCGTTGGTTATATGTCTGTAAAACTGAATCCAGTATGAAATAACGTCAACATGTCTCGCCGGCTCGCCTGTGTTTTATACTAAACGCACCTTTCAACTATCATCCTCATTGCGTTTGTCGCGCAGCTTGATCCAGTGATAAAATGGAGGTATGCGGGATGTTGCTAGCTGGATAAACATAAAAACAATGCGGTGTTAGGCATTTTATCCCTCCAACTGTCAGTTCATGTGCAGTATAACACAGTTTAAAGCTGAAAACCAGCTGTTTAGCTGCACTGCCAACCGTTTTAAAATGTTAATTTCTCCTGCGTCACTAATAGGTTAAGCCATCAAGCTGATGTAGCTGGCCCGACAGTTCTATGGCACGGACTTAATTAATAAACGTCGAATTGTCACAATGTCTGCAGGCAAAGAGGATGTTGAATGCGAATCATGGCCGTCGTTTCCACAAATGTTTCAACCAGAAATCAAGGAATACTGCCCAGTGAAAGATTTAGATGTAGAAAGCGAATGTTATCACTCTATATTGTAAGGTTGCTGCATCAGAGATCAGCATCCCACCTCAATATTCATATTGTTTTTCCCAATTTAATTTTCGGATATATTATCACTTTCCAGTCAACAGTAACTGACAGGGAAATCAAATCTAAAGTGAGTGACCTCAGTGAAAGCTGGACTTGATATAGAGCTGGGGGGGGGGAATCGATTCATTGTTTTAGGCATGTATCAATTGAAAAGGTCAAACCTTTGTCAGGTCAAGCATCTCAAAACTTGAGAATTTCTTGTTTTTTAAGTCCAAGCCCATTGTGATTTTTAACAGTTGTCAAGACAATTTCATATATTTTAAGATATCACTATTGACTCTGAAAACAAGGGTTGTCATGATGCTAAAATTTAAGGTTTTGATACCAATTGTTTTTATACCAGAAGGTGCTGAGGGGAGGTGGAGGGTTTGGAGAAAAGACCCAAGTTTGGGGCTATTTTTTAATTCTTAAAAACAGGTAAATTAACTGTATAAAGCATCATGTTATTGTTAGATTCAGCTTTTCGTGAGTAAATTGCAAAAACAATCAGTAAACACTTACAATAGGTTAATTGTTACAGTGATGACAAATACTCTTATTGAGGTCGTCCAGAAACCTCTGACCGTCACACTTTCTAATGTCAATAAATGCAAAATGTACAAGCGAAATAGTGCAATCTTTTGTAAAAGTTAAGTATAAATTCTGAACGAGGCTGTAGAACCGATATTGTGGAAAATTTATATTTATATTGTTTTTAAATTTTGGTCACAATACTTCAGTACTTTTGGCAACCTTACCTGGAAGCTGTAACAGACATTTTTTTCCTATTCTTTTGTGATTTGTGTTTATGCATCCTGTAAACTGCAATAACACTATTGAGATAGGTATATGTGAGATAGGTACATGTGTCACCATGGAATACCTTGCATTAAAATGCGACCACTGGATGATGATGATGACATCTGATGATGGGACTTCCATTTGCACCTTGCATTAAGTTGTGCTCTCATCATCTGGATGCTCCCGCATTGTGATTAGATCTCAGTAAGCGGACCCATATGCTATTAAAGCCCATTCTTCTTCTTTGCTCTGTGGACGATCATTCATTCATACAACAATGAATAACTTTTTCTGCGGGTTTTCACTGTGAGCTTTTGTGCCAATAGTTCGCAAGCAGGGGGGGAAAAGCCATGACCAAAAAATGTATCACAATTCCCTCTCGTTAACTTCAACTCTGACAGCCTTATCTTTGTAGGAGTCGTACACAAATGGTTAATAAATTGAAAAGGAAATGATGGTTTATGCAGCCCTGATTAGAGCTTCACCTTTCTCATCTCAGAGCTGCAGTGACTGTGTGCAGTTTGCTGACACCAGCACAGCAGGATTTCTGCCAGTCTAAGTTCAGCTTTCAGACTGCCAGTGTGTAAATTTGTTTAACGACACTGTATTAATAGTTAAAACTGGGATGAGATGACATTTCTGTGCTCTCTTCCTTTAAATCTGGAAACTTCCATCAGTGTCAATAACCAAAGCAGTCATTTTGGTTAGCTTGGTGGATAAATAAGCAAAGTTTATGTGTGCTGTTAGTTCGGAGTTGGTAGGTTTCTGGTCTAACCTGGTTTCCCTGCTGCCTCTGTAACCCTCAGCGGGAGCGATTTTTCCATGTACAGTAAACCAGAACTTGCTTACTGACTGCAGTTGTGTTTGTTGAGTGGTAACGTGTTTTCCAGTCGTGCTTTAAAGAAACACTGAGATATTTTAGCTCCCTTCCTCTGCAGCTGACAATATGTCTCTGTCCTGACTCTTGTGTCTCGGCTTCTCTAGCTCGCTGTCCTAGACTTGAACGCAGTGGACGGACAAGGAGGAGGGACTAACAGTAAGTTGAGTTTGTTTGAGGTGCAGTTTTTAGTTGGTTATGAAAAGAATTATGGTATTTGTCTATGTTTTTAAACCACACTACGACATTAGAATTGATCATTAGTCATATTAATAGCCTTTGATGTGCAGATATCCTCCTTTTACGCACACACATACAACACATTTGTACTCCCTTAATAGTTGATTGTTGTTTTTTTTAACCTGTGTCTGTCTGAAGGACGATACATTCCTCCACATTTACGGAACAAGGATGCTTCCAAAAATGGTGAGTTGGAGCAAGTTGCAAAACTGCGCATCACTGATGAAAAACCCCAGCTGAACACAAAAAAGTGCTTCTTGAGGCTAAGCGGTGAAATCGGCCTGGCTGCTGATCTCAAGGCGCAAGTTGGAAAACCTAGCAGGGGAAATCTGAGTGGGTGGAGCAATTGAATGACAGTTGGCCCCTCCATCAGCAAATATTGACAAAGTTCCCCTGCTCAGATGTAAATGTGTACAGACTGTCACTAGATCATATTTGTAAATCAACAAATTGTCTGCTGAGGTTGTTTGAGAAAAATTTCCGTCTTCTCCTTGCAGCAGGAAATGCGTTTGCTGCCGGCCGACAGGGTGGCTACGCTATAGCGCCCGCATCCAACTGTAAGTTCCTCCACAGTCTTTTACCCTCATTTGCCTTTGAGTGATCCATTATAGTATGTATTGCTGAAATACAAAAATGATATTGCAAATGTTCAGATTGAGGCTTGTAGGCTTGCACTTGGGGAAGTTTTTATTTTACAGAATACAGTTTATCCATTAAAAGATCAGTCACTGTGCATTTTTCAGACAAATATTTGCAGTGTGTAGCCAAATGTAGCATCTGCAACATCTACTCCATATGAAAAGAGACGGTCGTATCCAGCGGCTGTTATAGATGAACCCATGATGTACTCTGAATGCAATATGTTGCAGTGACATTGATTCCCGAGCCACATGCATAATGGTTGACCCCACGTACTAACATTGCAGGCATCGGTAGAGAATTGGCACTGAGTGATCTATGACCTGGATGAGTTCTTATTGTTGACCAACAAGAACTGAAAGAATGTTGTCAGAAGCAGTAATCCTGACAGGTTGTGTATTTGGGTGCAAATCCCTGTCCTCTCTCCCGTGCAGATGGCTGGGATGCCGGGCGCAACAACTTTGTTAACGGCTACCATGACAACCGCATGAACGGGGGCAACACCTTCACCCGCGGCCCGCCTCGCATGGAGCGGGGCCGTGGCGGGATCGGAGGGGGTGGTTACCGTGGCAACAGGGGTGGAACCTTCAACCCCATCAACCCAACGCAGCCGCTTGCGTTCGCCGGATATGAGAATAAAGGTGAGCTTTGCCAAGACTGCATCCAAACTTAAATGAAAACTCAAACATTAACAAGAATCGTCAAGGACTTTTCTAGCACTAAAAGCAAGATTTGTGCAAAGGAGCTGCGAGGAAGGACCACAGCTATTTTACCTGTGGTTGTTGTGGTTGATTCCGTCTAATTATTGTAATGCAGACCTGCTGTTGCACTGACTGTTCAGTTTCTCTGTTGAGTTACTGCTACAGACATATTTTCTTCATTTCCTCCAACAAAGTATGCCAGATAAAGCAATAGGAAATGAGAAAAGGAGTTAAGTAATTATACATCGTCCCTCAAAATTGCAATTTCGATTGTGTCGTGGCTTAGATAAATAATTCAAAATAAATTGCTATAGGACCAGGTGAATAAATATGATTACATTTTTTATTTCACCCCCTGAAATAATGCATTAACCTTTACCCATCGATCAAGAGATTCAAACAGTCACGTTCTAATAATACAATTTGAAGTGACACAGCAGGTTAAAAGCTCTCGTATCATTCCCTTGATCTTTTAAGTTAAAGGGAATTGTAAATGTAGAATTGAGATATCTACATGAATGTGAATACCTTGGTGTCAGAGTGACTCCCTCAGTATGTTTCAGGCCAGATGGCACCAGCTGTACGTGTCTCCACTCTGTGTGAGTGGAAATGTCTCACTTAAGTACCTTTGTGCTGCGTTCTCCTGTCAGACGCAGGAGGCTGGACCGCGGCCAAGGATGCCTACAGCAGTTTCAGCAACAACCGGGGGAAATCTGCATTCTTCACTGACAGAGGCAACTCCAACAGAGGGAGGTAAAGGACACGCTGAATGACTGCTGTCTTCACATCTGCCTTTTCAGCAGGATTAAGAGTCTGATTTTTATGCTCAGATGCTTTACATGTCATTAACAAGCACACACATTGGGTATAGTCAGTTTAATATATCATGAAACCCATTTATCATCCCGTCAGCCCTAAATTCTTTGTAGGTGTTACACGATAGGAAGGTTGATGGATAAGTTCTAACACTCGAAAAGTCTGCTTTGGAGGTGTTTCAGTTATTTATGATTTTCCCTCCAACCCTTCTACCAACAAGATGAGATCAAGATTATTTTTGTAGCACCTTTCAAGGCTGCACAGCTGGCTGACGTAATGACCACTGGGAGGCTTTTCCAAAGCCTGGGGCCACGACAGCAAATGCTCAGCCACCCCTAGTCTTAAACGTAGTCTGAGAGATGGCCAGAAGACCCTGATCAGTGGATCTGAGAGACCTGTTGGCCGAGCATGGGGCAAAAGTTCCCAAATATAGGTGGGAGGAATCTTATCCCAGTTTCATGCAAGTCCTTTTCTTTGCTCTCCAAGACTGTGCTTGTTTGAAAAGAGCTCAAATCTGGTGAGTAGGATGACTGTTGCACTATTGTTCAAAGACATTACCTTGGAGAGCAGTGAACAAGTGCACAATCATTACACGTTGGCCTGGTTTCCGCGTCTCTCAGACCTCAAATGAATATATTTGATTTTGGAAAATTCTAGTTATATTACTTGTATCAGAAATGCTGCAGCCCTTGCTCACTTTAGGTGCCAGGCGCAGAATTTACCAACCAACCCATGTATCTTTTCATTTACTCCATCTTTACGGTACTCACTTTACGGTAAGTCATCAAAAGATAATTTATGCTTATGCGCAGTTATTTTTTCAATCTTGTATCACCTTAGTGTCTTCTTCTGTACAAGGGCAGAGATCTAGGCTGAACAGTTGAGGCCTTCACAGATCCAAATGTTTGCACCTGAAACAGACCCTAATCAAATGTGCATAAATACATTTTCCTATAAATGAAAAGAGACCTGGCCCAAAAGGGACCTGAGGACAAATGAACCCTAACTGAGATGTGACCTGAACACACTCAAACTTGTCTGCAAACGCCTCCAATATTCCCGCACTTCAGTTCATGCTCCCTTTAGATCCATGCAGGTATGAGGCATAGACCCGAGGCAATAACCCGGGACCCAACCTGTGTAGACTTAATACTATTTGGACACAACTTGACTGGGGTCCCGGGGCCAGGTCTTGAGGGCCTCTCCTGAACGGCTCCCGTTCAGGTTCATGGCTTCCCGTCTGTTTTCCTGTTTGAAAACATGGGAGGAAATTGGTTTCACAGCTGTCAGATTTTTTTAAGTGGGACCTGTCAGTACATTCATCAACCAGTCAGTACATTTACATGCACTTTAAAACTTTGATTATGCTGCGATTAAGGCAATAAGTCGACTTTTTCAAATGTCATGTTTTCACCTTAATGTGATTGAAATTGGCACAAATCTAAGTATGCTTACTCTGAGTAACAGACCTAGATTATGTGCATTTCCTCAATGGGCGGACTCCTCTCATACTCTCAACGCATCATGTTTATATTAATCACAATAAGGACAAATATGTAAACATACTGAGTGTTGTGTTGTGTTGTGCTCAGGTACGAGCGTGGAGGATTTGGTGGAGGAGGAGGAGGTAACAGTCGTTGGGTGGAGGAACCCAGAGACGAGGGAGACTGGTCCAAACCAACACCACGCAACGAACGTGTTGAGCAGTGAGTCAGCGGTTTTATCGATCACGACACAGGACCGTATCACTATTCTGAGTGATTGTTACAACAGCACTCTTTGTGTGTTTCTGTCCTCTGTAGTGAGTTGTTCTCTGGCAGCAACACGGGGATCAACTTTGAGAAATATGATGACATTCCTGTCGAAGCCACAGGACAGAACTGTCCTCCCCACATCGAGAGTGTAAGTTACTGTTGTACATGCATACAGACACCACTCTAACACAATTTGCCATTGACAATATCATATTACCATTTTTCTATACTCTGTGAGGGTCCAGTTTGAACAAAACCAGAACTCGGTATACAAATTCAACCTGAATGTGAATCTGAATTCAAAACCTGAATGTGACCATATGTGATCTGTGAAAATGAAACTGTAGTGATACCCAAAATCTATGAGTGAACTCTATGCTATATGCCATTTAAACTCCTCTGCACAATATATCATAATATACATGGGAAACCACACCACAATGACATTTTGAGATGAGGTATCCTGTGGAGTAGGACTGATACTCGTATGATGGACTATACAGATGCAGTCTTTAATCACATCATTAGTGTTTATAAATTTGTGTGTGTATGCATATGAATGTTTTGTAGTTCCAAGATGTGGACATGGGTGAAATTGTCATGGGTAACATTGGTCTAAGTCGCTACACCAGACCAACCCCGGTCCAGAAATATGCCATTCCTATTGTAAAGTCCAAGAGAGACTTAATGGCCTGCGCACAGACAGGTAGGACACACGGGACAGATGTAATCACTCTAGAAACAGGCAAAGGAATATATTGGTCAACAGAGCTGAACAAAAGCCCGATTGTGTCTGCAGGTTCTGGGAAAACAGCCGCTTTCCTGCTGCCCATTCTCAGCCAGATCTTCACCGAAGGGCCAGGAGAAGCTCTTAACGCAGCCAAAGCCTCAGGACAGGTGAGAAAAGAGCTCTGCTACGAGAACTGCCACCTAGATTTCAATCAGTTGTGTGGTGCTCAAAGACCAGAATTGAGAACCATGCTGATGAAAAACAGTGTGTACGTTTACATGCACGCAATACTCAGTGTTTTTCCTTTCTGCGATTAAAGGTAAAAACATGATTTGGCCTATACATGCACAATAATCAACAAGGTTCCACTGTTCTCTGCGTACGCTCAACATGTGTAATCGCAGTATGAGGCAAGTCTGCAAAATTGAGGAAATGCATGCAGAGGTGGCATACTCCAACTGTTTACATAAGCATACTTCGATTAATGGCAATTTTAATTGCATTAAGGTGTATACATGACATTTGAAAAAATCTTTTTATTGCCATAGACAATCAACATATTAGTGTTAGTATTAGTAAGTACAGTTAAATGTTGGCTTTTACTTGGAGCCATATAAAAATGAACATTCCGATAAAAGTCGTGTTAAGTTTTAAAGTGGTTAAAAGGGCTGTCTCCTTTTCTCCAATGCATTGAAACTATGGACATTTTCACTGAGTTGTGTTTGTTTTACAGGAGAATGGGAAGTACGGGCGTCGTAAACAGTACCCCATCTCTTTGGTTCTGGCTCCCACCAGAGAACTTGCTCTGCAGATATATGACGAGTCCAGGAAGGTATGCAGACTGCTGGGCATCTCTGTCATTCGAGGCTTAACTTCCAAAGAAATTCATCCACGTGTGTGTGACCGTCACTCTTTTTTTCCTTGCTAGTTTTCCTATCGGTCCAGAGTTCGTCCTTGTGTTGTTTACGGAGGTGCAGACATCGGCCAGCAGATTAGGGATCTAGAGAAAGGCTGCCATCTGCTGGTGGCCACACCAGGAAGGCTGGTGGACATGATGGAGAGAGGCAAGATCGGACTAGACTTCTGCAAGTAAGACGTGGGCAGAAAGAGAGGGGGGCAAATGCCGTTGTGGGTGGATAAAGAGAAGTGTGTGTATGAATACCAGAGTGTGGCGTGACTAAGCTAGGTTTTTATTTACACTGTCACAGATTTTAGCAGAATACTGTATGTCACAGTTCACAGATGATGGGATTACTTGAAATGAAGACCCTTACGAAAACGACCTCTGTCCACACGTACACAGTGGTGAAAACACACTGCCTCTCTCTCTCCCTCTTCACTTTAGTTACCTGGTTCTGGACGAGGCCGATCGTATGTTGGACATGGGATTTGAACCGCAGATTAGACGTATCGTCGAACAAGACACCATGCCCCCTAAAGGCATGCGACAAACCATGATGTTCAGTGCTACCTTTCCTAAAGAAATCCAGGTACACATAGTTCCTCTCCTCCACGTTTGCAGAATACATTTGTACTGAACACACAATGTGCGGACCTCTTTTTTTGTCTTGTAATAATGTGACTGTACCGTCTCTCCAGATCCTGGCCAGGGATTTCCTGGAGGAGTACATCTTCCTGGCGGTGGGTCGAGTGGGTTCCACCTCAGAGAACATCACTCAGAAAGTGGTGTGGGTGGAGGAGAGCGACAAGAGGTCTTTCCTCCTGGACCTGCTCAGTGCTACAGGTGAGACAATCACTCGGAGCGATTTAGTACCACTAAGAAGCTCTAGATTTGTCGTAGCACTGCTTGTCAAACACACATACAGCATAAAAAGCAACCCCAGTACAGATTTCCTGCATCTATTTGTTTCTATTGCTAAACATACCAAGCATTTTTATGTCCCCTGTCCTTGCTCATCCAAGCTGTGTGTCTCTCCATGCAAAAACCATGTCCATCAAAACCTTATCTTTGTGGTCACTCTGGATGGGAACCATTTGGAACACTTTTTTGGAAACCGTTCATTGTTGATGGAGAATTTCTATATTTTGGAGACGAAAAAGTGGCATCCAGCTGTGTGACCACAGCATGCTTGACCAGTAACAGCTTCTGCATTCTTATACGCTTAATCTAAGCACATTGCAAGGGAAAATCCCCTCAATTGTGTTTTATGATATTTTATGATGGGTATGAGGATAAGTCAGTAGATGATTTTGACCTCACAATTTATTTTGAGGCAAAATGTATTCAAATGGGGCCAACATTAACTTTGTACTTGCAGTATTTGGTACCAGACGTCATTTATAGTGTTGCTCAGCAATCTATCCCATCCAGATTGGCTGTCTGTGTGTTTACTTGTTTTAGTGTTATTATAATCCTTTAAACCACTATTTTGGCTCTTGCATGTTAGAAACCATCTTGACCATTGCTGCATGTCATGTTTGGTGATGATGATGAGACACTTCCGCTGTAAAGTTGAGCTTAATTTCACCCCTGACCTCGGTTATTTTAGTGACTGATCGCAGGCTTGTTACAGAAAGTTTAACTTTTTATTTTTTGGAATGGAACACCACCATTTTTGCTAATACACACATTACCTTCCCTACTTTATCAAAGAATTGTAATTTTGGCTGAAATGTGTTTTTGCCTCTTTGTATCGTATAATGTTTTCCTTATTAATTTAGAGTGATATATCCTACATATGACCTTATTCAGTTTGATTACATGGTTTCTGTGTCTGCCACTTTTGTCTCATTTAAATAGTCTGTATCAGGTTCATCAGCTGTCCAAATGCTGTAATTGAAACTGATCTATTCCATTTGCAGAGTTTGTTGTTGATGACTTAACGCAGCGTGCAGTACATACGGTTTCAGCCTGTGATTAAAACTTTTATCTAAATTACAAACGTCAGCCAGTTTGTTGCATTTTCCACGGGAAATGACGAACTTTCAGAGGGATAGCTGTGGTACTCGACTAGCTATCAACATCAAAACACTGAGGTACTTTTGTCATCAGTTTGCTTTGAACCTCTGTGTCTGCATCGACAGCGGAACAGACAGTTAGGGCCACTGTTCAAAACGTAAAAGAGAGATTTTGAAGATAAAGTTGTAATATTTCAAGAAAAAAGTCTAAATGTTTCCAGAATAAAGTCGTCCAAGCACAATGGTTTAAAGTCTTAATAGTTAGAATGATCTGTTATTTATTTAAGAATTTGTTAGTTATTTATTTTATTAAAGTATTTCCTCCTTGAGCAAATACTTTCCTCCTTCCATCCTTAATTTCATCCACATCACAGGCTGACAGAATGCTCTCTTGTGTTTGCTCACATACCCGCAATTCACACATTTTTCTCAAAATATTCGGACTTTATTCTCATAACGTTTCAAATTTATCTTCTTGAATTCTGAATTGATGTAATATTTCAAATATTACAGCTTAACTCTCTCTTAACTTTTTGCCTTTTTTTCTGGAAATAGTACGATTGTAACCTTGAAATATCTCTTTTTAAATGAAAGTGGCCCTAATTCTCCATGGTAGACAGCTGGTATCTGCAGCACCTTAACAATTTTGAAAAAATATATATATTTGCAGTCATGTAGCTGATGTCTTCTTCTTCTCTGACCATTTATACCTTTTCAGCATGTCACTTTGGTTATGAAAATGACCTTCAAGTTTTACTTGTAGCATTAAGGCCCCAGTATACTTAAAGAGACATAAGATAAATTGATGAAATAACATGCTGATGAACACTAACATGTTCTTCCATCATTCACTGTCGTTTTTAAAAATGTTTTTTCTTTCTCAGTCTGTTAGATCACTGCACAACATAGACATGAAGCC
>OMOW01002723.1:2413-14142 GCA_900312555.1 Lamprogrammus exutus | reverse complement strand
GTCACATGTGCTATATAATCATGAGAAAGGAATAAGTTTAATATCCACAAATGAGAGAAATGATTACATTTATCTCTCATATGGAGGAAACTGACTGGGACAGCTTTAAAGTGCTAGAGAAGTAAATAATATTATTCAATTTACGGATGCATAACAGCAAGTAAACAGTTTCCAAAAGGCAAGCAATTTCAAAATAATAATTTTTAGAAGCACTTTTACAATCTGAGCCTCAATAACATCGTCCACGCCCCTTGAGATCGAGCTGAAACAGTTTAGGTGCTCCCATCATGCAGCCCACATTGTCCTTTCAAGCTTCTGATTTGGAACTAATGAGCACATGTGCTGCTTCAAAGGGTGGCAAATGAAAGAGTGTGTGGGCTGAGGACAAGCAAAGACTCCTTCACACACATCTCATCACATGTGAATGCTCCTCTAACTCCTGTTTATGTCCAGATCCGGCTCAAACGAAGACACAACTGCTGACATTTACACAGCAGCCAATCACTGCTCTGATACTGACGTTACACAGTCAAGCTGAATCTGGAGGCTGTAACTTTAAGATGTGATTATGTGGCAAAAGTAGGATGTATGAGTTGCTGGTTTACATTTGTGTGTGTGTATAGGGGTATGTGGGCGTATATGTGGAATTACACACACGAAAACTGTATATGTC
The DNA here is from genome assembly GCA_900312555.1 of Lamprogrammus exutus. Classification (NCBI taxonomy): domain Eukaryota; kingdom Metazoa; phylum Chordata; class Actinopteri; order Ophidiiformes; family Ophidiidae; genus Lamprogrammus; species Lamprogrammus exutus. The sequence goes on along the minus strand of OMOW01002723.1, from coordinate 13,469 downwards.
TACTCTTTGTCTACTCGTTTATTCGACATATGTGTTGTGAACCTCACCCTGCAGTCTTGTGAAAGCCACTGAGCTCCAACACAGTGACAAACAGCACACCCAACAGGAGCATTAGCGCCATCTTTGGCAGCCAGGAGACACGCAAGAAAAGTGCCAGTGTGAGCGTGCCCACCACGCAGGACAGAAAGGCATAGCGAGCACCGTCGCAAGGAAGCTCCACCATGGTGCGATTGGTGCCACCGTCGACATCGATGATGACGATGGAGCTGTTGGAGTTGGCACTACCCCAGAACCAAGGCATACAGCCCACCTGTCAGACCCAAACGGGAAGATGCGTGTGTTAGCATGTAGCTTGCTGTAGTAGAGGATTGTGTAATTTAGCCCGGTAGTAATGGACTATTGGATAGTATTGGTATTGGAAGTAACATATAATCTTGTTTACTTTTTGTTCTTCAAAAAATGGTTTGTTTCTCTTTTTGAGAATGACAGAACAGACAACCTTTATCTGTTTGTTCACCCAAAAAACCTTTTTTGTATTCTCATTCTAAGCTGCAATAACCAAATTTTGCACACTAGAGGTCAGAATTCTTCAAAATAAGATGACAGACAGTACCATACATGTAAAGTTGTAACAGTTAACGTTCAGTGCACGATACCGCACAGCAGACTCACAGCAACATTAACAACCCATTGCAGTCCTATTTCTGGTCAGCTGATGAACGTATATTCTCTGTCCTTTTAGCTCGGTTTTGACAGCTGAATCTGTTAGCTTTCCAAGCTTACATATTTTGTAGGAAAAGATGCCTACAAGTTTCAATTTACAATTTATCTATTTCAATTTTGATTTGTGTGTAATAGACAGATGCTTTCAATTAAGAAATTAACATAGAAATCAGAGTTTATATCTCCCAATAATGTGATTCTTCATAATGTAGATTTGTAAAATATAATATTACCACAGCCCCAAAAGCCAATGTAGATGTTAATGTTCAGAGTGGTCACAATTGTTAGTGGACACAAAATAATTTCTTTAAACGAATGAAATATATTTATATAGATTCTGGATAGAGGAAACTTGTGAGTATGCCAAGTTAAATCACTTGCAGTTAAAGATAAAGCGGTTTGTAGGAATATTTTCAGAGGCCCAATATCTCAGCTGCCACTGGTCAAATTTGAATACATAATTTGGGGACACTGCTTGTTCACAAAAATAACATCATCTCAGATTCAGTGATGCAATGTAATCATGAGAAAACAACGCATCTCATTATTGCAGGCTGGCATCCAAACATCCACTGATGAGCTGAATGAAGAATTACAATTACAGATAAAACCAAGATGACATGCTTGCTGCTGATTGGCTAAGAATGTAGTTCATTTGTGGCATATAGTTTACCATTGTAATGCCCACTTACCACGCAGGCCTGGGCCACAGCATAGATTAAGAGCACTATGAGGATACACAAAGCAGTGCGAATCTGAATGGTCAGGCACCCTGGAAAACACTGAGATAAAAGAGATAAAAAGAGAGAAGATGTTAGAAGTGATTTAGTATTCTTTAATGTTGTTTTATATAAAAGAGGTTGGGGAAGTTGCATCCTTGACCAAAATACCCCGTAAACATAAAGGGTACATAAACAAAATACAAAGTTGTCAGACATAGTTAGAACCTGTGAAGTTACCAAAGTGTAAAAACCTTTAAAGAAATTTGAAAAAAAACCAAAAACTTGTTCAGCTATTTTGCGACCAGACTTCCCAGTTTTACCCATTTTAGGCAGCTGGGAACGTCCTTGTTGTTTTACTGTGTGCTCAAAACAGCCCAGAAAGTAAACTAATGTTTTATATAGCAGGAAAGCCAGAGTAACAGCAGGTCTAACAGACTTTATTCTCATCCCTTTTCAACAGGCATATGTCCAGAAAGAATAAAGTTGGAATTTTTTGAGAAAAGGGTCTAAATCTCTGTTGTTGACACTAGGACCTTTTAGTAAAAGCTGATAAATACTGTTACTTGTTGTGGATAAATGTCATTATTGTATGTACTCAATCTTATCAGTCTGCACTGTAGTCCATTACAGTACGGCATTTACTGTCAAAACACAAAATACTTTAATTTCAGGTTGGATATTTTGGTTTTCCTTTAATAAATCTGGTCACCTTAAAGTAACATTGCAATGTTTGGTGTGAATGATGTTTGATGTTGTTTTGTTCTTTTGTCTTGTTAACTAGCCAGCTTGCTAAGTAGCTAAATGTAAGCTACACTCTCTGGTACAGGCAGAACGTGAATAAAAAAACAACTGACAAAACCTTTAATCTCCTTTAAACTTGGCCTCACACACAACTATTGAGGACCGTACTACTAGAGAAAGAAAGACACCACACCGCTATCCAAGAAAAGCTAAGAAAGCAGTGGTATTTACCTGTATTCTAGTGATATGCAGGTACATGATACAAGCTACTAGGAAACAGATGCAGAAGACGAGAAGGACTAGTACCACCGTGCCCCTGGGCGAGAAGAAGAAAAGAAAGGAGAGGGAAGGACGGTGGGTTAGTTGGGAAGACAAAGCCCACAGCAGAACGTGTGTCAGTGTCTTACATACTGTGGTATAATAAGAAGATAGACAAGTCCAAACAAGGCCGCTAGGATCAGAGAAAGGACCACTGCACTGGTGAAGTACTCATCAGGAACCTGGTGATACTAGGTAGTCCCACAGACCAAATGAGAGTAAACAACTGCATGATAACATTCAGTGGTTGTACATGAAATGCTGACAAATGTCTGTCGACGTCAGTGGTTCTCAATCCTGGTCCTGGGTTTCTCAGGAAGGACCAGGATGGAGAACCAGCGCCCATGCTTAAGTCCCTCACCCTCTGCTCGTGCTCAGAGCACTTATACATGAGCGTGAGGAAGTTGAGGTCCGCCGTGTCTGATTCGGTCTGTCGGGCCTCAATCAGCCGACCGATGTATCGGTTGACCCGGGTTCTTGGGCTGCTCTGGATCACCGTCGCCTGATTGGTGTTGGCACGATTCCTCAGCTTCTGTGGAGCCGTCCGCATGGCCCTCCGCTGGTGGGATAAAAACAAATCGTCGCTGAAATTTCAGTGCTTCGAGCGAAGTTTTGTTACTAACACTGCAATGCGGTGCCCAAATCTCTGCACTGCTGGAGTTTTGTCACATTAGGAGCAAAGAAGAGTTAATAATAAACAGCTGATTATACATTCAAATCGTGACATCGCCCTCACACTTCACTTTATTACTGAATTTACCCCACTGTGTCGAAGTATGTCTGCCAGCCAAACTGAGCATCATTACAATTCAATGGGCATTGGAGCAAAGCCAGTGAGTTAACGTGTGTGTGTGTGTGTGTGTGCCTATTAGATGAACTGTGCAGCTCACTGGTGCAGTAGGCAGGGGCAATGGGTGAGCATGGATCACTGCATTGTTCATGACATGACATGAATATGAACATCTCAGTTTCTTTCTTTCTCTCTTTCTTTCTTTCTTTCTTTCTTTCTTTCTTTCTTTCTTTCTTTCTTTCTTTCTTTCCTTCTTTCTTTCTTTCCTCATGTCCCCTTTTTCCTTTGTTTCTTTATTTCCTCCCCCTACTCATTTCCCCGTTCCTTCTCTCCTTTATTCCTTTCCTTATTCAGCCACTCGGTTCCCTTTCCCCTCCTCTTTCAGTTCCCATCTTTCAAACCTCACTTCTTCCTCTTCTTCTTCTTCTCCTCTCTCCACCTCTTCTTCCTTTCCTTCTTTCCTTGCCTGCAGATGCACACTTATCCTTCCATGTTCCATATTGTGCTGCGTGTGGCACAGGACATCAGGCGGCCAATGCGCCTGCTGCTCCAAATATCCTGTTCATTCACCCTCTGTCCCTCATATCACTCTCCTGCGTGCCTTGAATGCATATGTCATTTCAGTTACAGTGTGTGTGGTTGGAATGTGAAAATACAATTCAGTGGAAGGTGTGTGTGCGTATCACTTAACCCATCACCCTCTTCCTTTTCCGTCTTTCGGCTTTATACTAATCTCCCTTACTTCTCCATTGTGAGAACACTGTCGTTAGCACTAATATAGACATAAGGGGAGATATAAGCATTGTATTGCAAAGGTAAAGATCTGTAAATCCATTTGGATTAAAGCAGCTGATGCAAGAATTGTACAGCTGCCAGGTCACAGGATTTCTTTCCGAGCACGCAAAATCAAACAAACTCGTTGATACCAAACCAGATCAAAAGTACCATTGACAGTTTGCTGGTCTGTGGCTATAGAGCAAAACACAGAGGTCACCACTGCTTGTTGATTCATGCACACAGATAACATTCAAAAATCACTGCCTGCCTAGCCTGTGTACTGTGAAAACCTGACATCCTCTAAGAAAACGTGTGACCCCTTTGAAATGATGTTTTCCTGAATTAACTAAACATAAAATATGGCTTGGTTCGGTTAGTTCCTAATAATAGAAACACGGATAACACACACACACTGCCCCTTTTCATGTCATTACTGAAGCTCTTGTTCATTTGTGTCTGTCTAAGCATAAAAAGTATGCGAATATGTGACTTTTGTGAGGAGTAAACAGTTTACAACTACAAGTTAATGTCTACATCATCAAATGTGGAATGGGAACACACTCAGATCACCTCAGAAAAAAGTCATTGAGGTTCCATTCTGAGCTTTCATCCAAGGACACTGTAATCTCCAGGCTATCTAACCTCTGGATGTACAGCAAGGATTACTGCAAGAGTGCACTGTGCAATGTTTAATGAGGTGACAAGGAACATTAGGGTAACATCCATGGATATGAGAGCATCTCTAGCAGGTGGTAATATCTGAATTCACAATGAGAGAACTAAAAAAAAGAATCCCTGCATCTCTTCCACTTCTATTCCAGTGTTTGTCAAAGACCCCTTGGATGTTCCAGACCACCTTTCTGTAAGAACAAGGTTCTGCATACATTGCTTTAAGCTCATAGCTTAAGCTCCTGAAAATTTACATTGTGGGATGGTGAAGTCCCAGTGTTAAGATTATGAGGCACGACCTGAAGGAGGCTTTGTTAAAAGATGAGTATGACTCAAACTGCTCAACATAAAGAATGGTCTATACCTCCTTCAATTCAATTCTTTCTTTCTCTCTATCTTCCCTTATTGCTTTCCCTTTACTTTTTGTTTTATCCTTTCCCTTATCCCCCACTGTGCTTGCTTCCTTTCCATCTCTCTTTCCTCATTTCCTTCTCCACTTCCTCTCTCCTCCATCCATTTTTCATTCCTTCCATCCTCTCTTTCTTTCTAAACAAGTCTTTCCTAAAAGACATCTCACAAATCTAAATCAAAAGTGGTCTCACACATATTTTTGTGCAATACAGTATGACAGGAAACATTAGACTAAAGGATATTGCAGATACCTGTGCAGGGGTTCCATAAAGACATGAAAAAGTGCCAGTGTTTGGTGTTTTTATATTTATTCAGATTGTAACTAACATGGGGCCATGTTTTAGGAGCATTTAATCCAGGAAACAAGCATTCACTTTTTTTTTTTTTTTAAAAACCTGGGGCGAATCATAGACAGACAGAATGTTAACGTTTTTTTTTCTCTATTTATAATACTCACAGCACTGACAAACACAGAAACGTGAAGACACACACTGAGAGTCGATACCTTATCACCATCCTCGCAGTTCATGACATTGGAGAAGGGAATCTCAGCCTTGAACATCTTCCTGCAGTGCATAAGCTGCACTAGCAAGTAGCACACGGTTTTGAACTTCATCTTTTTGGCGGGCTTTATATCCGAAAGAATCAATCCTGGGAATATCTGTCACCAGATAAGAAATGGGAACAAGGATTATTAAGACATGATACCCCACACAGTAAGATATATTATGTAAGGGACTAACTCGTTCATGCACAGTCATCGGATAGAATGCACGTGCACACATGCACATGCACACACACGCATGCAATTATCATATCAGTCTCACTGTAGTGAGGAATTTAAAGAGCAAGCGGTTAAACGGAGGTAAAATAGGTCAATCCTTTAGGTAATTTTAACAGTTTTAGGAGTTTGTTGCCCTCCTTTCACTTGCATTAAGTTATTTTAGATAAATATTAAGCATGCGTTAAGGAAATGTGAGTCATTTGTCATAAGAGAGATATGGTTTGTTTGATATACAAAGTTGGAAGTGTGTCGCTAAGCATGCATGATTAAAGGCACTACAGCAGCTTGGTCAGGACGCATCTCTCTCTGAGCCATGTATTCGATGAAGACTAACCATCAGCTTTATTAAGAGGATTAGCAAAGCCTTCCCACATATCAAAGAGAAATACACACAAGTTCACATAAAGACCAGTATATGCAAGTCTGAGGAGGAGGAGAGGATAGGAGAGGATAGGAGAGGAGAGGAGAGGAGAGGAGAGGAGAGGAGAGGAGAATACAGAAGCAGCCTGTTGGAGGACTGATACAAAGACAAGACTGAAATTCCCTCTCCAGCTGCTTGTGGCACATCTGGTGGAGATTTGTGTGTGTGTTGGCACCGACACACACCCATAAGTGCAAATTTATTGGAGTGTGCAGATTTGAGATGATAGATGCCTCTGGCTGTTTTTTCTCTTCATAATCTCAGTCAATACATTAGAGGCTGGACGCAAGATCATCTGCAATGCATGAAAGCTCCATCATGTCATGCTGCATGCTGTTGCATTCTATTTGAGGGATGGTTTTACAGTAGATCTTGGCACAGAGGACAAGGTCAAGATAAGCTTTTTTGTAATCTAGTATCTGACTTACCACGTAGGTCCATTAAGATGGATTATGGCCTGCAGAAGCTTTTTCCAATGTGTACACTGTCTAAGCATTATCACAGCAAGTTCAATTACGGCCAAGGTCTAAGACGAGTCACCTGAGGATACCTGTTGTTAACATTTTAGCCATTTTTTATCGGTCAATAGAAATACACTCAAAATTTTCACTGTCCCTCGGGACATAATAAAACACAGTACCTTCCGTCGGTGAGATGGCACTATAAAGAAGGTTTCAATTTCATGCTTTTGGAGGAAGGTGTTCCTCTCGTGTCCGTTTCCTGGCTCCACTTCATAGTCTCCGTTCAGGCACTCCAGTGTAGTTCTGGTGATGTGGACCTTCCTGTGAAATAAATGACAGAAAAGGTAAGATGTGGTTTAGTTACAGTTTGATAGTTAGATGTAGAAATAGGTTTAAGTTATGGTTAGGTATAGAAAGTTAAAGGGAAATCATTATTTTGCGTGTTTGCAAACTGATCAGTATTGAAAGTGTAGTACTGTTTTGCTACTGGGTTCAGAAACATCACAAACACAAACAATGCAAACAAAGCTTTAATAGAATTGCAAAACACTTCACTTGTAATTGGTGTTAGCCTGTGTATTAAAAGAGCTATGAATCAATATGGGAGTCATAGCAGATTATATTCCTGTGCTCTGCATGTTAGTGGTGGGGTGAATAATTTTGTTTCCACTAGGGAGCACAGATCGGGATTTAAAATGTGACAAAAATGTTGTTAGGTTTATCCTCCGTTCTTAATATTAACCCTTACTGAGATGGTGAGAACATTCTACTAAGTGCTTGAGGTAAGTACACTTGTTTCAGCTGGCAGGATCCCAAAACAATAAAACCAAGAGTCTCTTTATTCAGGATTGTTGTATTATAATGTTAAAGGGGACATATTTTACAGATTTCCATGTTCTTGTTTTCATTTAGTGGTCTATTCTGAAATCTATGTGATACATCAATGCACCAAGAACACAATCATCCACTTCTACTCTCCCTTCCTTCCTGCAGCATTGCGCTCACCAAAAACAGGGCATATTTTAGGTACTGTGTCTTTAAGGCCCCCTACACAAACTGCCCACTCTGTTCTGATTGGCCAGCTGTGACATAAGCTACTGGCCAAAGACTCACTCGCTAGCCTCGTACTTTGTGGGTGTGTTCAATCAGGTTGTGTTTCATTGTGACATAAACGTGTACGAGTAAAACGTTTTCTAATTTTGACAACATTCAACACATACTCTCTACTATATATAATATAAATATATATATAAATAATAAAAAGAGGGGACATAAAAAATGCACACCCCCTGTAAGACCCCTCAGACAGAATGCTTTAAAAAAATGTTTATAACTCAATTTTTAATCACTTGGCTTGAACAGCGTTGAACAATAAACAAAGAAACCTGATGTCTGTAGCTGTTGAGGGTGGGATTTATTTACTGACCCCGGCAGTCCTCCCGCCTCCATCACATTGGCCAGCGTCACATCATTGGACCACACATCATATTGCCATTTCCTGAGGCCCAGCACTCCACAGAGCACCCGACCTGTGTGCAAGCCCACGCGCATGTTTAGGTTGACCTCTGTGGCCTCTGCTACGGATCTGCAGGGGCACAACACATTGATTTAACTACATTAGTTATGTGTTTGTGTGTGTTGGTGCGGTCATGTCACTTCTGTCTGCATCCGATTTAAGGACGTCTATTCACACCTTGCATTAACATTTGTTTTTCCTTATGTGGATAACGTACTTGGATACAGATTGCATTTGAATGCAAGGTGCAAACGGGGCCTTAGTGTAGCTCAAATTTGGCACTGGGATCGTTTTCCAGCATTTAATAACAATTTGGCCGCCAGCCGCTTCACTTGACAGTGTTTTAAACAAATGGATAAAGAAAGCATCAGTGGAAGTCACTTTTTAAAGATCAGACACCAGCAGAGGTGCCAATAATACAGAGTAGATTCTTTGAATTTAATCAGTATCTGATAATAGTTAATCATCCAAAATAATTTACACTGTGTAACAGCAGCACATGTGTGTTAATATTTATTGTAAGAATAGTTTTTGAAAAGCAGCTGAGATGATATTGAAAAATTGATAAGCTAAAACAAAAATGCCAGGTCACAAATCTCTTACACTGGTGTCCATGGTTGACTTGGTATAAAGATACTAAGAGGCGAATGGAGACCTACCCATAATGCAATGCAGTGTAAATAAGACTGAGAGATAAAACCCATTGTTATGCTAGTCCACTGTATGTAGACTTCATGTATGTAAGTGTAACATATATGCCTCTCCACACCCTTTGTGCCTCTTAGGCTGAATCTAAAGTATGTGGTGGTACAGATTTAGCATATAGAGTCACATTTTTATTGAACAACCATCTCAGCTATTCTGAAATATATTTGTCTTCCAATTCTTTTTGTGGGAAAAGCAATATGGGCTGAAAGAAAAATTATAAAGCCATACAAATGCGTGAGTGGATCCATCAAAGATCCATCAAAGGTAAGGACACCACTCTGATCATAATGTGTATACACACTGGCCACATATATAATGAGAAAATAATCAGTGCTGCTTTAAACATGACTGTTCTTACATCATTACAATATGTGGTTTTAAAGTACAGCTGAGCATATGAACGACCAGGGCAGAACAACAGCAAAGTAATAGAAAATCTGTCATTATAAATATGCATGTAATTATAAATGGAGAGAACTGACAGATGGGGAACATAGAGCAGACACTGTACTGTTCACAAATGCTCTGCTAATATGAACAAATACAAAGAAAAATGATAAGGGTGCTAACTGAGAATATTTTGTGCTTTGTGTGTATTAAGTGTTAAGAAAAAGTTTAATTTTATCCTATCTTGGCAGTCTTAATTAACAGGATTGAATATATGTGTGTTTCATTCTTCTGCTGCATCCCAGTTTCTCCCACTCTATTGGCCCTTTTTTCATGATCCAAACTGTGCAGGATATGCGGGGGAAACAAGCACTTTCATGCTCAATAAAACTGAATTTTCTTTCCCCATTAAAGCTTTCTTCTCTCAGCCAAGTGTCATATGTTCAGTGCTGGAATGCACTCATCACACACGTGGCTAATCAGGCAGCATTTTCCTACTTGAAACAAATCTCTCATCACTGACTTAACCAGTGTTTAGAATAAAATAGATTAAAGATTTCTCAAGTCTCTACAGTTCCTGTTTGAGCAAATTCTATTGACAGAACTGCAGTATGCGCACATTATCGATCTACGTTCAGTCCACATACTGTAGCTGTCAATCATGTGTGATGAGATTTGAGTTAGTTTACAGTACTAAAGTAGTAGTGTAATTCCATTATCATAAAGTAGCATAAAATCCACTGTTATACGATAAGAGACGAATCATCTGTGAACACTCACGTTATGGTGTCAATCATGTCCAAACCCATCTCTACACAACAGTGGGCATGATCAGTTTTGGGTTGGGTCAGTCCAGACACACAGTAGTAACAATCCCCCAGGATCTTAATCCTGCGACAGTGGTTCTCCTGTCAAATACAAAAAAAAGATTTGAGAGAGAAAGTCAGTCTGAGTGAAGATTTCATCCTCCTCCAACATCCACGGGCAGTATCCAGGTGGCACTGTGGTAAGAACATTCAACAAGCCCAACAAGCATTGTTTCTGATACGCCACTACAGAGTCCCAATGACATAAATACAAAATTTCAAACCAACGATTGTATATGAAAGAGGCTTACAGTTGGTGCTTCTGTGGTCGCTCAAACTTTCACCCTTGCTCCTCTCTGTCTTCGTGTCATGCAAACCAAAAGGCCTTTATGCTTCCCAAAGGAAAGCTTTGGTGTACCAAAGGCTAACGCTTCAGTTAATGTTTAAGAGTAAAATCCTTCAGAAATGAAGAACAAAGACTAAACTAAAAGGCCAGGAAGGGGAATTAACAAAGTTTGAGCTTCCTGAACTTCAAAGTTTCATGCGTGCTCTTCTCATGTTTTTTCTACATTGCTACAGTGCTGTTGCGCTAGTTATAGCTTTACCTCCAAACACAAAAAACTCACTTTAGTTATTGCCTCTTTAAGGTGCCCTCCTAAAAAACATTGACTCAGCTGTGTCAGGCCTGTGTTTGCAATACTCAAGGGAAAGGAGAATCTCGAAGGACATTTCCAGTCTGCATTCCTCCCGGTTTTGCAAGTGTGACAGTGTTCAAAACATATTCTCATGTGTATTACACAATAAAACTAAGCACTTTCATGA
>OMOW01002695.1:1885-12499 GCA_900312555.1 Lamprogrammus exutus | reverse complement strand
TCCGATCTCAAACTGAAATCTGACGAAGAGAATCGTTTCTAATGATTCCGAGCTGCTGCGGTTAATTGTAATAAGAAAACGCGTTTCCTCTTGTTCAAATATCTGACCTAAAAGCCAAATGCGCACGTCGGCTGCCACAGTTGTTCCGGGCTCACAGTGTGTAAAATGCGAGCAAGCAGCCTGCGAGCATCGCTTAGGCTTTTTCTCTGATTCTCAGAAACCGACCGGAGAAAACACTTTGAGCAGAGTATTGTTCTCAAATGACCCCCGGCCAGCACAAAGTAAAAAGGGCTAAAGGTAAAGGAGCATGTTGAGAATATTGACAGATGGGAAACTTGCGTCATGCCAGGGCAGCGCGTTTTTCTGGTCGAATGTAAACGGGCAACAAAACCCCGCTGGCAGTCAAAAACTGAGCCCCTTTCCGTACAAACCCGTTTCATTTCAATTGCTAAACTGGCGTCACATTTATTGAATGTGTGATATCCCGTAAAGAATGAAGTTCTATAGCCTGATATTTGGTTGGTAAAGCCACAAGGAACTACATGGAAGTCAGTGGTATTTCATGCACATCGCCCTGAAGTCAATAAGCATTTTTAATTCTCTAAAATAGGAAATCCCTGTATTTATGCCCTTTAATAAGAGCATTATATATATTGCACAGACCCATCCCCTTTCCTACTTTTCTGAATTTCTTACCTGCAGTCCGAAGCTCGTTCAAAAAGTGGCCACAGCGTTTCCAAGGCTCCCCCAGTTTTCCCCCAGACGACGCGCGTAGTTTTTAATATGTTCCTTTACTTTGTTTCATTTCTCACTTCCATCTTCTTTTCATCTCATCAATAAACACACGCTGCAGCCTACCTTCATAGAGCAGCTCGGTTCAAGTGTGCCCTCCCATTTTTTAACTATACATCGAGTACTTTGAGGGGAGGTGGTGGAGGGAGGAGAGGAGAGGAGAGGGGAAGGGGGACAGGCACGCCTTTTCACTTAAAGCTGCTATTGGGAGAACGGTGCACTGGCTTGGGTTGGATCATAAATCCGTCATTATTGTGCCCCAATCGCAGAGAGACAGTGGGACGGTGTAGGTGAAGCCGGTTCCATTATGGCTGTCTGGAAGCACTGGGAGTTATAGTAATAGTAGTAGTTGTAGTAGTAGTTTTCCTGCCACTCCACTTCTTCAAGTTTTCTCCTGCGTGAGCAACAACAACCGCAGCATATTCAAAATTAAACCTGTACTCGTTAGGAGGTTTATAACATGCTCTTTGTGACACTGAAGAGCCTTCATTTCACCCATAAATCTACCATTTTTTATATGGAAGAATTAAACGCCCACTGTTGTAAAATCACACCGTTCATAGTGTTCAGATGTGAATGAACTGCTCAGTCTGTGCCCAGTGTGGATCAAAAGACAGGGAAACTGCCATTTGTGCCCGTCACGCGTCTGAACTTTGCATTGGACGGCGCCGCTGTCAATCAAACGCGCCAGCGCCAGCGCGGCTTCTCATTGGGCCGCGGCGACGTCGATCATCTCCGGCGCCAACAAGCTAGATTGTCTGCCGTGTCTTTTACTTTCTACGCATTTCTATTTTCTCATTTATTTATTTTTTAACGTCCCGAGCTGACCTCGAGTTAGCGAACAGAGGGGGAAAAATGGTGTCGATTCAGTCGGCCAATCAGATTGAGTAGAGCGATGGCTTTTTTCTGTTGTTGTTGTTGATTTTTTTGTCATTATCCAGTGCCTTGAGATATATTGTGGCTGGCATAGAATAAAGCAGTAATGGGTCATGTGGGACCCCCCCGCACCCACCGCCTTAATGCCCCCTCCCTGTCTAGACAGTGACAGGTGTGCGTGTGTGCGCACACGCTTGTCTGTAGTTCACATCAGAATAATGAACCATGCTGGGGTTAGAGTTGGGGGGATTTTTTTCTGATATTCACGTGTGATTCTTTTGTGGGATACAGTGAGCAGGATGTTCAGCGTTAAGTGCATATTGAACGAAAAGCTTTCAGAAATAGGTCATTTAATTCAGATGGCGATCAACCCGGTTTATCCTGCGTTCCATCCTCTGCTTGCTGTGAGTAGCGTGTGTGGAGTGAGAACTCTCTTTAAAAGTGTTCTCTGGAACTTTGCGCACAGCCCGGCAGCTGTACGGCAAGACAGCGGTGTCGCTCCAGACAGTCGCCATCTCTCCGGCTGGAGGCACCGTGCGGATGAGCACCATGGTGAGCACTGAGGGCATTCGGCTGACTATGCGCGCCACCTGCAGGACTCGGATGTGGATTTGAGCTGCGGGTTCAAGGGAGGACACCCTTCCGTCACTACTTTGACCTACATTAACCAGTGACACAGTAGGAACACGTCTGCCGGCCTGTGCGCCTTACATGCGGTCTGTGTGCCGGCCCAGAGCAAGTGTGGTTTCGCGAGTGCGACACTAAATGCTCGCTAAAGCTGCAAAAGTCAGAATCGAGCCGTTGGACGATTGTGTTACAATCTAAAATGAAGCGAAAGTGCTTATCCTGTTCAGTGCGGGCCTTCACGTGGCTCAGCCGGCATCACATGCAAGGGGAAAAGAAGTGGCATGGAGTCCTTTGTGCTGGTCTCACTGTTGAATTCACCCTCCATGCCACATAAAGCAAGTAAATATAAAAATGTATTTTAATGTAGATTTGACACGTAGAAAAATGGGAAATGTTTGTGTGAAAAATTGTTTTGTTGAACAATTATAATTTTATGGTTTTAATTTGTTTGATTTACAGGACATGTTACCAGAATGTTTTAAACATAAATGAAAACATTTGTGTTACTCAGATCTTCACACACTTCAGCATAACTGACAACAATGGAAATTTAAATGTGTCATGCGTCTGCTACTACCTGCTACTGTGTGTAATAATACAGTGGAAGATCATTCAGTTTATTTTGCACAATTGTAGGCTATTTTTTTATTTCACATAATTGCACAATAATGCTATTAATAATAATAATACTGGGGTTATAGAATAATAATTTTGCAAATTACAGTCTCACAAAAATAGGTGACATGGATTGTATTTAAAGATATAGATGGTTTACCTGAGCTTCAATATTTCAAAACATATAGCCTCTACAGTGTTTGGGCCTCTGACACACACACACACACACACACTAAAGGAGTCACTAATCTAGTGCATGCAAGCAAAATTAAGGGTAATATGCTCCTGTCACATGTTTTTAGTTTTAGATTCAAATGAGAATTATGAACAGTGTGGGACTTTGTGTGTGACCATTTTTCATTTTACACAGCAGAGAAAACTCAAGACAACAGAATGCATATAAGTGTCTTGCTGCCTTTAATAATAATAATAATGATTATAATGAAAACGTGTCTGACCCAGTGTTTAATGAGACGCTCAAGTGTAAGCATGAATTAGACGCAAAATATGGGAAACTAGGGAAATCATATTGATATGCACTTTACACAGTGTCCTGCGCTTGGTCCTGGATCACACCATCTATACTTTAGGCAAGCAGCAATGATATGTTGCCTACATGTGTTAATTAATAAAAAAATGATGTTGTTGACATTAGCTGTTAATGTGTGCCTATTGGTTTTAAGCGGAATTTCAAACATCTTGACTTAAATCTACATCTAAAAGCCTACATTTCTTAAAATCCATTACAAAATTTAATATCATACACTAGTTTGATAACAATGTCCTTGCCAATCCAAATTAGACTTTTCTATGCTTGGTAAAGCAAACATAATACAGATATGCTTTCTTGACATACAAATGTGTAATTGTTTCATGATTAGAATAGCACTGAAAACATTTTGATTTGATGTCATGAAACCTTAGTTTGACCCTTAGTGGCCCACAAGTCATTGCAATTAATAAAAAGCTAGTTTATTGATACTAAAATTATTATTAGCATATTTCTTTCTGTAACATGTTGAAGTTTAATGGGATCATAATTTATCAATGACAGGTGAAGTCTTTAGGTTTATATGCACCCAACAGAGGGCAGCATTATGACTTGTCTTTATGTATATGATATAGTTTTCATTCATTCATTCATTCATTTTTCTCTCTACTTTAATGGTTTTGAATGTTCCATAGCATTACTCTACATTTGCACATTACCTCAGCCGGTCCTGAATAGCAGGTCTTGCAATAACGTGTAGTGGCATGATGATGTTATTGTAAACACTTTGCCAAATCAGCTGTCATCAGTTAGAGATTAACCAGTTGAGCAGATCTGGCACGTTTCAAGCTGCCATTTTGAGTACCTGAGTACAATTTGTTCCTGTCTTTCTTTTTCTGGTGTGAAATATTGCCAATAATAAGTGACAGGCTCACAGGCTACTCATTTTCAGGAGAGTCCGACACGTCATCATGTTCTAGATGGCATCTGACAGCGTGCAAAAGAGTTTCAATTAGTTCTCATTCATTTGCTGTGTAATTAAAATGTTATTGGTGTTCATGTGTGTCTGTAATACAGAAGCAACACATCTTGTAAAGGGATTTTCTCAGGATATATTATTATTATTACGATGCAGAATTGATCAATTTGTTTTCATAATTGGATTGTGGTTATTATGCTGGACAACAAAGAACTAAGATCTGTCTTAATTAAGAATCTATAAATTAGCAGGGTGTATTAGGTTTGTCCAGGCTTTAAGTTATAAATGAGCTCCTTTCACATCTCTGCCAACGTGGAAACAATAATGACTTTAATCAAGAATAATCTGAATTATACATTTAACTGGGACACAAGGGAATGCTCTGTGTCTTGACTCATATGACTCAACACTTATATGAGTGTATGTACTGTATTTGAGATATGATGAGTCACAATTATTAACATTTATATTTATATTATTCATTGTTCTTGCATTCTGAATGGAGCTCGCTTATTTTCACAGTTGCGGAGCAAATGGTAACGACGTGACCTCACACGCCCCGATGTCTCGATAATGACCTCCATATGATTTTTGTGTGAATCAAGGATTTTCTGCACCCATTAAGGTGGATTAGGAGCCAGCTTGTGTTTACTGCAGTGCCATGTTCCCACCAAACAGTGCTCTCTTCAAACAAAGCATAAAAAAACAACAAAAAAACATTCTGAACTCAAATAACTGAAAAAGGCACAAGCACAGTTTGTTCCCCTGTCACAAATTAAAAATCGCTGAAAGGAAACAAATTCAACTGATAAAACAAAGAATCTTTTCATCGCAGTTCTGCACAGTTCAAACTGAAATGCAGTTTATTTCTTATGGAAAGTGCAAACACTGAAACAGCACAAAAGCAGGATAAGATATTAGTTACATTTAAAAAAAAAAAAGAACACAGCCCCACAGAGGTTGCAGCTATCTGGTTTGCTCATGCCTCAGGCCAACTCTCAACTGAGACATTAACAAGCTAACAAAAGTTTATGCTATGTTGTAACATAAATTAACCTACTGTCCAAGAAGAGGGAGGCGTTTGTGATGCCAAAAGCTACTTAGCACCTCTTTGACATTTTTTGGATGATTTCTCTTGCATTTTTGCCTTTATTAAAAACAGAAGTTGACTGTAGAGGCTAACAGGAAACATGGGAGGACAGAAAGTTGAAGATGCTATTCCAGAGTCAAACTGGGGGGACATGAGACAGTCCCACAGTCTGCGTGTTAGTATATGTCCCTTGAGGATGTCTCCTCTCTGACATTTTCACAAACTATCCCTAAAATGCCCTTCAGCTAGAGGTGACAGAAAGCCATTCCTTTCCTTTCAGAGTGGTCAATGTTTCGATAAACACAAACTGTAAAACTGCACTCGTTGCATTGTGAGATGAGACAAATGCTGTAACTCTCCTTCTCTACAGAATGGCACCAACTGTTCAATGACTCATACATTGTCTAAGATTAAGGATTTGAGTGAAAAAAACAAAATGTGTACAGTCTGTAAAATCTGTGGCTTGTTCATCTGATTGAACTCTTCTTCCAGTTTGATTTATTTATACTTACATTGTGTAATACTGCACGAACTGTTTGTTCCCTGATTGCAGACGTTCTAACAGAGCAAATAAAGCACGAAATGATTTGTGTACGTACAATAATACACATGTTATTTGCTAGGATGGCACTGAAGTGATTTGACGCAGTATCGGGCCAAAGGTCCTTTCATTTCACATTCAATGTTTTTCATTCAGCGATAATCTAACATTTAGATACATGTATCAGAAAATATCTATTATTTACACGTTTACATTTACACTGAGGAAACCCGTGTGTCTGTGTGGGTTCTTTCCGGGTGCTCTGGATTAGTCCCACAGGCGAAACACATGCAGGTTAGATGTATTGGAACTCTCAGTTGCTTGAAGGTGTGAATGTGAGTGTGAATGAGTTTTTCGGTCTATGTGTTAGCTCTGTGATACACTGGCAACCCTTTCTGCCTATCACCTAAATGGATGCTGGGATAGCGAGCCCTGCTACCCAGCGCAGGGAAACTGGGTGTAGAATATGGGCGCCTGGAAGGAGTGAACCGTGCTGTAAGTGCTGTAAATGATTTGCGATGATACTTCGAGGCAGTTTTGGTGAGACGATGTGACAATTTCAAGGCAAGGACTTGGAATGACAGCAAGATTTCAACAAAAGCATTGCTTTGTACTCGTCCTTTTCAGGAGCACAATCTAGGCATATTCTAAATGAGTTATTATATGCTCTGCTTTTGGGAACGTGGGCCGTGAACGCAGGATGACGGACAGTCACTTGTTGTTTAGGTTACAATGGCCCCTTTCTCTCCAAGGCTCCAAGGCAGTGAGAGAGAAACAAGATTAAGGTGCAGCAAATGCCCCTCACCTCCCTGCCTTACTTGATATCACCTGTTTTTGATATCACCCAAACATTGCTTCAGCGTGTAATTAACCCTTTTGGTAGGTTGAAAACAATCTCTATTGATTATGATTAAACCAAGTCTGTGACTCAAAACAGATTTTGCAGTT
Organism: Lamprogrammus exutus; assembly: GCA_900312555.1. Lineage (NCBI taxonomy): Eukaryota > Metazoa > Chordata > Actinopteri > Ophidiiformes > Ophidiidae > Lamprogrammus > Lamprogrammus exutus. The sequence continues at coordinate 5,541 of OMOW01002695.1, read as the reverse complement.
ATACTGATTGACTTAAAGGCCTATTGCAGTTAATTAATTCTGCCTAGGAAGTTATGTTTTGGTCACGTGTCTATTTGTCTTTTAGCAGGATATCTCAAAACGTTATTGATGGATTTCAATGAAACTCGGTAAGCAAGTTGGGCATGAACCAGGGAGAAATGTATTGAATTTTGGTACCAGTTGGCCAGATGGTGGCGCTGTAATGACCACTTTTATGATTTGGCTTATAACTTTTAAACCGTAAGACACTGAATCTAAATTTTTCCTGGAATCCTTGGGTCTATCCGCATCCGTCCATGCAGGCCACGCCCATTTGTGCCTGACTAGATTTTCCTCTATTGAGAAGTTTTTCAAAAACGTTTTTATATATCTCTTCCTACAGTCATCACAAAGCTGGACAAATGTTTATCTTTTAGATTTTTCTTATTGTTTTGCTATAATTGGCTGCCAAGTTTGAGTGGGCGTGGCTCATTCTTCAAATACTGCTGTATCTCATGAATGAATTACTCTACTGTAACCAAACTTGGTGGACATGTTCAGTTAAATTTTGTTAATAACTTTTAAACCTCGTTTGTTGGTTTGTCAATAGGGGGTGATCATGGTCTACTCAATGACCCATCATTGAGAGACGCAGTCATAATTGGAGGACTAATCAGCCTTGGCAGAGACATGAACTCTGAGTGCCCTCTGGTTGTTCTATAAGTCTCTAAATGTATTTTTACATCAGTAAGATTTCAGATATCTGCAATACACAGGAACAGCTTCAAAAAGTTAGGTCATTGCGACTTTCACACAGTCGGGTTGTCAAGGCTGGCATTCACTGTAATGTAGAAGGAATTAATAATGGAATTAAACCAAAAATGGCTAAATGAATTTTCTGCATGAGGATGGGTCAGAATTACATTCACTTCAGTGGTACTACATTGGCTGGAGACAGCACTGGGCATGCCACTTATAGCCATATATCTGCTAATGTTATTCAAAATTTCAACGGAATTGATGATGTTGATTACATAAAATGAAATGCCCTTTTTGTTTAATGACAGACATATTCAAGCTGTCTACCTGGGATTTGATGCATTGTTGCCAGGTGTTATCCGTGCACCTCAGGATGATCCAGAAAGTCTCCACAAAACAGGAAAGTGTGCTTCACCTGTTTATTTTTGACTCATCTCCAATCGCACACTGGGTCACTGCACTATAGCTCTCAGGTCAATGAATCCGGGTCATGGCACCAATTTGCTGTACAGCGAATTTTATACTGGAACAGGAACCACTCAGGATGTTCTGTGCGCTTTGATTCTTATTGAGGTAGCTTACGTACATAAAACAGTCTCTCTCCTTTCTGTGAGATCGAACAATGTTCATGAAATAATTTGGGTGGCACTGTTAAAAAGACAGTGTGACCTAATATGATGCTGTAAATAGACATGAGCAATGCATTCTGTGTATACACATATAAATATGTCCGGTCATAAAACTACATCTGCCTGGTTATGGGATGTATTTTGCTGTACATGGATTGTGTGTGTGTGTGTGTGTTTAGGTGAGAGAATGACACAGGGAAAGGGAAGTTACAGTATACTACTAACAGAGGATAATCTTGGGTCACCAACTAGGCCTGTAAACTTGGGTTGTAAGGAAGAATCATGTGAAAAAAACATTTTAATTGTATTTGCAGAGATTTTAAAGATGAAAAGGGGTCAGTATTGCTCTAAACTGAACGGATTTTGGCACCAGAAGTTGCTGTATATAATTTAATCTGCACACTTTAGTCACCAGTCATGAAAACAAGCTGTTTTTATGATAACATGCTGAACCAGATTGAATGAGTGTAACATGTTACCAGCTATTATCAGACGTAGATTCCTTCATATTTGATTACAGGTTAACAGGAGGACAGAGGATCTAGAATTACATGACATACATATGTGCAGTAGGTATATCTAGGACATCCAGTATGTCCACTGTGGGAAAATGGTACGAATGCTCTGAGGCAGCATAGACTGGAACTGCACGTATGTTTCATGGACAACATGCCAAATCACTGTGGTCCATTAGATACTAACAACAAATATGCAAACTACATGGCTCATCCTGTCCTGAACTGTGCATACATTTAGTTGTAACAGGCAGAGGGAGACCACATTTGACGTGAAAGCAAATTGACAAGTTTGAATCCATAACTCACTCCAAATATAACGACACAATGTCAGTCTTCCTACTTGCCCTTTGCATCAGTATGAAAATCATGTCAGCAAGTGAAAGGCAATAAGCCCCCTGATCGTGTCTGCCTTTCAACAGCCCCCATCAGAGCTTTCATAGCTGATCTAATGATGATAACTGTCTCGTCACAGCGATGCAGATGGCTCCTCCAGAGTCCTTGGGAAGCTCATCAGCTGGACGTGTCTCTCTTTAAAGTGAACAAAGTCCAGGTGTTGGAGTGAAAAAGCGTCTGGGTAATGTTTCTTCCTCCCTCACCTTAATCCACCAATGACCACTGTGACAGGAGCTTGGCCAACACCTTTTATTGGACCTTGAACGGTACGCTTGCTCGTACAGGTGACTGGCAGGCGGTCAGAGTCACGACGGGTGGCAGTGAGAAAATCAAAACCTGGACTCTGAAATGCTCCCATTGGTCCTGCCGTCGACCGCCGGGGGCTTTTGAGAGGAAGACGGCCCACTCTTCCTGCAGATGTCTGGGCCTACCATGAAGTCTGAACGCCACTGTTTAATATGTACAGAAGAAGAAAGTGAAACTCTCCATTACCCTCCTAATTTTATTTTTCATTTTATTAGTTTATTTGACAGGGACAGTGCACATTTGTAACATTTCTGTAAATCCTGAATCATGTGTTGCACAACCTACGCCACATCGCAAAACTACAGTCTCTCTATCTAGTTCCACAAAGTGCGGTAAGGTTGTGTAAGGTCATGTAAGGTTGTGTGAGGACACGCTGTTACGCAATACTTTCCCTTAAGGTAGGAAATGTTTTGCCAGACATGCCCTACCGCCCTTTCAGTTTTGATAGCTCACACCACGAGCCATGCCACAACTCCTGCATGAAGCGGCTCACATGGCCCGGGGCTGACTTGGCATCCGTAATGTCAGTTAGAAGGTGTGGCACAAAGCAAAGCACGAAAGCATATGATCTTTTCTTACCAATTGTCACTTGCAGTTGTTACGGCTGTTGCGTTCCTGTGCCGTGCCAAGTCATGTGAAAGTAAAGACTACAAACCCAGCCCACTGCTACTCACACCATGCAGAGTGACACATACACAGAGACTTCATGGGACTCACGATAATGTATGTGGGCATCACGGACAGTAATGCCGTGTTAGTTTCCGTGTACATTAGCCCAAACTATGAGACGATGAAGCATGAACAAGCAAACCTCTTATAATTAAAACTTTTGTGTTGTTGTCTCATTTTGAAAGGCATTCTGCTCGGCTCCACTGCACACACATGGAGACCACTTAGGATCCTCTTCTGTATCAGGACTTGTGTTGCATTTATTCATAAATATTGGATTTATCGTGACCCCCCACCCCCCCAATTTTTTTCTCTTCTCCGATTGCCGGAGAGGGGATCTCTTTGAATTTCCTCTGCCCAGGTTTTTTCCTTTTTTCTCCCTATTTTCTGTTCTTTTAAGGAG
>OMOW01002682.1:5457-18513 GCA_900312555.1 Lamprogrammus exutus | reverse complement strand
AATTTCATTCATAAGATTTTAATCCACATCACCACTTTTCCGCATTCAGGAGTTGCGTCGTCATTTGTGTCTCCTTTAAGTTTTGCTTGGTGAAAGGCCGGTTGCTAAGGGCCTGTGTTTGTGGCCCTGTTGCCAGGTGGCTGAAGCTCTCCAGCTGTCGTGCAGAGTGATGGTCATAATGTTGAAGTAGAGGATCGGAGCATGTGCAGCGGCCCCGTGAGCCGGGAGAGAGCGCATTCTGGCCGATCGCCTGAATGCAGCAGTAATCTCTACGGCAGCAGTGTAGAGATTGCTGCTGCGTAGTTTTCTTATTTTCACGATCTTACAACTTTACAGTTTCACAAGTTCATGTGGCAGAAACACGTCACCTCCAGAAGCCTGAGCAGTTATGTTGTAGTTTTACCACAATATCCTTGGGAAGTGCGTATTGTAATATTACATACCCAAAGGCGTTCATATGTGAGCCCTGACATATTTCCAGTTTTTGAACCATTGTGTGTTTGACTCTGCTACTTCATGTGTAACCTGACCCCCTGCTGCTCATGCACACCCACCGTCCCCCCCTACACACATGCACAGCAGCCACACACACCCAAAAACTGACGCGCACACACACAGTGCATGTTTGATCTCATATGCCGGGGGTGACAGGTGCAAGTTGTCAGCGGCTGTAATGGCAGCCTTGACTTTACTGCCTGCACTCACGTCCGCTCACTGCAGCCTTGCACAGTCTGCTTACCCAATCCTGCAGGGAACCAAAGGTCAAACCAGGTCCCCAACAAAGCATACAACATGCAGATTTTCCAGAGACAGCAACACAACCTCTGTCCCCCTTGGCCTTTAGTTTGGAACACAGCCAGTCTGTAATAGGACCGTGAAGATAATATAATTACATAATACATTTCATTCACTTATGCTTTCCGCTATTAATGTTGCAGTGACTGTGCACTGCATTGTGGCCATCGTATTGACCTCAGTGCATCAGGATACTCTGTTGCATCAACAACAAATATCATTTCGCACCCAAAACATCACCAAACATCTGTTTCAAATGCATAGAGGTGCTGTACTTGTACATACAGCATGAAACTTTGTGTCAAATGATCTCTTAATTCTTATTTTGTGTGGAATAGTTGCATGTTTAAAGGGGGACTCAACCAATTTCACACATCAAATTCAATGTATCAGTTCATATTTATTTGTCACGGGGAGCCTCTATTCAGCCTGTGAAAACAACAAAATGCTTTTGTGAATTTAGAGGGAATGAGCAAACTGACCCTTGTGACATCACTGATGAAAACTAAATCCACTCTGAGACGTTCTGGGTTTGATTTTACTAAAAAAAATTGTGGCTTTAATGGATTTTTGGTGTTTTAGTTTTGCAGTTCTTAGCCCTGAAACAGAGTAACTTGGATTGGTAAAATTGGTGGATTGCCCCTTAAAGAGCTGTGTCAGCACTGTAAACATCCCCAAACATCACATCATTTCATCACACCTAGAATTTCTACCATAACTATTCATTCTTCTCACAGGTGTTCAGAGGCACGATAGCAGATGCTCCGGACTTTGATCCCACCGCAGATGCCGAGAGCCTTTACAATGCTATGAAAGGCATTGGTGAGTGACTCGCTCCAGCAGTTATTTTGGCGCGGGGTTGGCACCAAGGTCATCTTTCATCTTCTCCCGTCACAATAAGGAATTTCAAGCGGCAGTGTTGATAGTAGCACAGTCACCGATGTTTCTGATGTGTGACTCAGTTGGCTGTGGCTGAAAATGCTGTCTTGCATTCCTCAGGTAGCGATAAAGACGCTATCTTGGATCTCGTCACCTCGAGAAGCAATGCACAGAGGCAAGAAATCATTGCAGCATATAAATGCAGCTTTGGAAAGGTATGAGAACACGTCACCATCTCTCATCTTTCACTGAATTTAAATTTGGTGTTTCAGATATTGCTCTAGACATAAGAGCAATAACTGGAAATAATACTTTTAGGTGGTAGTTATACTGTAAATGTTGTTTTAAATGTTGTTTCATCAGGACCTGATTGATGATCTCAAGTATGAGCTGACGGGCAAATTTGAGCGTCTCATTGTGAGTCTGATGAGAACCCCCGCCTACCACGATGCCAAAGAAATCCACGATGCAATCAAAGTAGGACATTGACCTCATACTCGATTTATTTCTTAGTCTGCAGTTACATGTAAGGAATCTGGAGCTGTTTCATATCTCGTTTCATGTTCGTTTCCAAGGGAGCTGGAACAAATGAGAGATGCCTGATTGAAGTTCTGGCATCAAGGAACAACCAACAGATACATGATATGGTTGCAGCATACAAGGATTGTGAGACTCGTCTTTTCTTTACATTACAAACGAAATCTACCAGATGTAATTTCATACAAGTAGATGGTGTATGTTTGCATAGCAGCTCTCAATATTGATATTGATTTCCCGTTGCCGTCTCCAGCATACGGAAGTGACATGGAAGAGGATGTGATCGCGGACACTTCAGGTCACTTTAAGAAGATGCTGATTGTTTTACTTCAGGTCAGTTCACAGAGAGTTTGTGGTTTTTACTGATTTGTATCCAGTCAACCATGCACACATCTACTTTAGCAGATGTCTTATCAGCAGTCTGTTGTTTTGATTGGGCTGACTGTGTGTTCATGGATGCAGGGGTCCAGAGATGAGTCAGGAGTAGTGAATGCAGACCTTGTGGAACAGGACGCACAGGTAAGCTTCCACATGTAATGGCTAAAATTAAACTATACACCAATTTAATTGTCTATATTCGCTCACATTTCAATGCGATTGGCTTGTTGTACAAATTGTCATTGAAAGTAATACTGGTGGCAGTTGCGATCTCATTTCACTGGTCATCACTTTAGTTCAGAGTCATTGTTGTGGAGGAAACCAGCATTTATCTACATGGGGTCATTCACACATTGGGCCAGGTGACTCCTCGGGTCCTGTGGGAGTCATGGAGGGGTCGATAGAGTCACATGGCAGTCATGCGAGAGTCACTGAAGTTGTCACATGAATGAATGTGCAAATTGCTCTGTAATTGAAGATGCACAGGGAGAGACGTTAGGCCGGCATTGTAAGTAGGTGATAAGTGGTGTCGCAACCCACTGCCTCTGTATAGAGATGCTTTTTTCTTCTCTTTACAGAATACTTATATAGTGGATAAAGGTTGCAAAATATGTACAAAGTGGACTTAATTTCAATAAATGAAGGATTTTCATGTGGAGTTCAAGATTATGTTTCCAATTAAGATTAAAAAAATATTTTAATGGCATTATCTCAACTTGTGCTTGTTCAGGACCTTTTTGCAGCGGGAGAAGAGCAGTGGGGAACCGATGAGGCCAAATTCATCATGATACTGGGAAACCGCAGTGTGACCCACCTCCGCATGGGTGAGCATGGCTCTCTGGCAAATATCCCAAAATTCTCACTGTAACTTACTGTCTCAGTGAAAGTTGTTGCCAAGTTGTAGCCAGATACTGCATAGTGATACTCTGCTACCACGGTACCGTTGTTCAGAAAGTAGAGACAAGTGGATTACAGAAAAAAGCAAAGTCTCATTAGAGTGCAAACCTCTGCCAAAGCCCAACGGTCCTCTGATTATGGCTCCGCCTCTCAATGATGAATTTAAACAAGTTATTGCTTAGACCATTACCCTCCACTAGAGCTAGCAGAATTTTCCATAATGGCAAATATATGGATTCAGTCCCATCGATTGATCCTGAAGAGGATCATTTGTATTTTTCATAATTCTGATTTTTTGTGTCAACTGAGTATTAGAGAATGAAGCTGCAATTTGACTGCATACTTGGCTATTGGCATACAGATCAGTCACGTATTATGGATGTATTTCTGGATCCATGACAATGGAAAATACATCAAAATTGAATCAGCATCATCTTTGCTACATAATGGCAGTAGTTATGTTTTTGTTGTATGATCCAGATCCAAATCACGACCAAAATGTAATGGGTTCTTCCCTGGATCATCGCAACAAGAGAAATTTTCTCCACAAATATCACCTCATGTTTTCTCCGTTATTTAGTCTTTGATGCGTATGAGAAGATTGCAGAAGTGTCCATTGAGGACAGCATAAAGAGCGAGCTGTCTGGCGACTTTGAGAGGCTGATGCTGGCTGTTGGTAATCACACAAACCTTGAAAATCTTCTTTTTTTCCCCACCGCCCATCTAATCAACACATTTGTGATGTTACTGCACCATTTCATGAGGTGATTGGGAATTGTCACGTCGCTGTTAACACATGGTTCTCTGCTGGCCTTTCTCACAGTCCAGTGTGTAAGAAGTGTTCCCATGTTCTTTGCCAAGCAGCTTTACAAGTCAATGAAGGTAATTATAAAAATAGCTCCTCAGTGTGGTCTGCATTACCAATATGCCTTAGCAACACAATCATTATTTTACAGAAACATATTTTCTCCTGTAATCTAATTTCACATTCTATTTAAGATTGGTTGGGACTGTTAACACTCTCAACACCCTCAACACTCGTCCTTTTCTCCATTTCCAGGGTCTTGGTACAGCTGACAACACCTTGATCAGGATCATGATTTGTCGCTCTGAAATCGACATGCTGGACATCCGAGAGTGTTTCCGTCTCGGATATGAGAAGTCACTTTATAACATGATTAAGGTGTGGAAAAAATAATGTTTTAATATTTCTTTACAAATAAATAGCATCAGAAGTAAACCTAAAACCGAATTCTGTGTGTGTTTTAACTGATCAGGAGGACACATCAGGGGATTACAAGAGGACTCTGTTGAACCTGTGTGGAGGAGATGATGAGTAAGTTATGTCTGTATGCAACAGCAGCAACCACACAGTGGCGCTAGATCATGAGTTTTAGTGAGCTACTGTGTCTAAGTGTTGTTTTAAAGGGAGAAACCTTGTCAAACTAAGGAAAACATATGCAGTCTTAGGTTTATTTCATAACAGATCCCTTCCTCATTCTGTAACCCTTGATGGTTGTGCTGAGTGTGCTGTGTTGTGTCACACTGGTCATTGCAGTCTAGCTGGAGAGTTCTTCCCTGAAGCTGCTCAGATAGCCTACAAGATGTGGGAATTAAGTGCCATGACCAAAGTCCAGGTTTGGCCCCATCTGCTGCCACTTTAGATGTGCAATTGTATGTTTGGCTTGGCAATGGCATGCATCTTAACTATCTGCTGCTGCAATGCAACAAACCTGTGCTGATAACGCTGCCATGCTTGCACAGCAGAAGCTTTGTCTAGCTGTGGATATGATCAGAATGTTGTTCGTCTTACAAATGGGCGCGCTGTAACAAACGGTGACCCAGCAGCCAAATGTCAAAAAGATCTCAACATTTTGGTCAACAAAAGGCCTTTTCTCTCTCTGGGTTTATGCAATTTAGCAGTTTTTTGGACCACCCACCTTTTCCCTGTTGGTGGTGTCATGACTTCTAACCCACAGAGGGCACACTCTCTCTCAAAAATCAAGAGATTATTTTCATAACGCTTTATAGGCGTACCAAGAGTGATGATATCAGCTACGTAAACCTTTGAATAACAGTACATTATGTGGAATTTTCCCTCCTGTGTGTTTTTCAGACCTCTGCATGTTTATTGCTTTAACATTCCTGAGCAGGTATTTTCAATTCCAGGATAATGGCTTGTGTTTTGAAAATTGCCTCACTTTGCTGCCACTAACGACTCAAATGTATGTGTTTGTGTGTGCATGCATTCATTTTAAATCTCATTCATCTAATTCCGCCATTCCACTACTTTAGCTAAAGCCAACAGTTCGTCCTGCACCCAGTTTTGACCCCGCTGCTGATGCTCAAGCACTGAGGAAAGCTATGAAGGGATTTGGTATGCTACCGCACTTTAAACCTTACACAGTAAAGCACATTTACATTATAACAACAACTACTACAAATGACACAATTATTATCTCTTTCTTTGCTATAGGAACTGATGAAGATGCAATTATTGACATTGTTACACAGAGAAGCAATGCCCAGAGACAAGAGATCAGACAGGCCTTCAAATCTCTTTTGGGAAGGGTAAGAGATTAGTATAAAACATACAAATGTATATACATACATATGCATGTACACATGAAAGGATTAAACAACTTTGTGTTTGATCTGTTCTCAGGATCTGATGAAGGATTTGAAGTCTGAGCTGTCAAAGAATTTAGAGAGGCTGATCATTGCGCTCATGTTGACTCCAGCTGAGTTTGACGCCAAAATGATGAAGAAGGCAATGGAGGTAATGTGGTAGTTGCCTGACAACAAGCTGCCTACATCTACATTCTCGACATGTTCGATTGATATCTGTACTAGACAGAGTTGCTCATAGGAAAATTAACCTCTGCATAAAAATTGTGTTTACTGTTTTCCAAATCTCAGATGGTTGAGGTTTGCCCTTGAGGGGGTGTGGTTAGTGTTAGAATGTGATGGCAATTATTCTGAAAGTATTTGGAATTGACATTTCAAGTATTTATATCTTATCAAACACTGTCTGTCTTTTCTGATGTGGCAAACCTCACCACCTCACTTTAATCTGAGAAGAGGAGACCTGAGTGCAAACAACACAGCCCAAGATCTAAAGAGAAAATACAGTACATATATTTGTTGCATTTTCAAGTGATACATACGCTTTGGCATTCATTTCATCCTCAATACAGACACACACACACACACGCACTCTTTGGAACATGACAATAAATGTTTCCAAAGATATGAGATCATCGACTCAGTATTAGGGAGGTGTGTCAATAAAATGCAAATAAAGATTATACTTAATTTCTTCCAAGCTTTGTGATCTGATTCTGAAACTCCCTTGTTTCCGAAGGGTGCCGGGACGGATGAACATGCTCTGATTGAGATCCTGGTCACCAGGAGCAATGAGCAGATCCATGCCATGAATGCTGCCTATCATCAAGGTAACTTTGATTTTGGCATTTTATCTTAGATACCAATGATACGATGGAATATTAGGGCCACTGTTAATTTTTTTTTTATAAGTAAGGAAAAATAACTAAAATAAAATGAAATTAAAAAAGAGAGATTTTGAGGGTGAAACAGTCATAATATTTTGAGAACAAATTAAAAATGTTATGAGAACACAGTCTTAATGTACTGAGAATTCAAAGAGCCAAGCTCCAGCACAATCATTTGGATGTACTAACACTTATAATAATCTGTTGTTAAGTATTTCCTTATTTGAGAAACCGATACTAAATTATAAGTTATTCTTGCACCATTTTGACTTTTTTTCTCAAAATATTACAACTTTAACCTCAAAATCTCAGTTTTGTACTTTTTCAAACAGTGTCCCTAATACTCCATTGAACAGCAATGTCCTTAAAATCACTGTAGAATGAATTTCTGTGCTAGAGAACCTTGTTCCACACCGTATAAATCCAATAATCATGACCCCATATTTACAGCCTATAAGAAGTCTTTAGAGGAAGCCATTCGGTCAGACACATCAGGCCAGTTCTGCCGCATTCTTGTTTCTCTGGTGCAGGTACTGTTCATCGTTATGAGAACTTACACCATGTTTAATTTCCACACCCACGCACTGGTTGCAGCCTACTGTCTGTATGAGAGAAAAGGTCAAATTAAAAGCACCACCTCAGTTTTCTTTCATAATGTTTTGCATAACTTATCATAGAAACAGCCATACATCTCAGTGAACCTGACATGAACCTTTGCACAATTTTCAAATAACGTAACATGTTTTAATGTATTCAGGGTGCAAGAGAGGAGGGCCCTGCAGATGATGAAAGAGCTGATACAGATGCTCAGGTGATTTCATCACAGCTTTCTCTTTATGTGTTTTCTGTACCACTGATGTTGAAATGGAGAAATTAGTGTAAATGTATGTTCCTCTTACTCTTCCTGAACTTCACAGGAACTGGCCAATGCGTGCAATGCAGAGTCTGATGAGATGGAGATGAAGTTCATGAGTATTCTGTGCACCAGGAGCTTTCCTCATCTTAGAAAAGGTAAAGGTCAAGCCAGATAAAATGCAATGATTGATAAAGTACAGATCTGAATGTGTGCGTGCGATCAAATTTCAGTCAGAAAATGAATCAATTGTGACTCATGGTAATGATGATACGTGTTATTATTCACAGTATTCCAAGAATTTGTCAGATTCACCAATAAGGACATTGAACAGATTATCAAGAAGGAGATGTCGGGAGATGTGAAAAATGCCTTTTATGCAATAGGTAATGACTGGCCATGACCTTAAGCTTTATAATATTTTACTCCTGAGTGTTTTACATTTTGTATTCCTGACACCAACTACTCTATGTCTTGTCACAACTTCTGTCTCTATTTTTCCTTTGCAGTTCGCAGTGTAAAGAACCAGCCTTCTTATTTTGCCGACCGTTTGTACAAAGCCATGAAGGTATTATTGTCATCATATGATGCCAGATAAAGCAAATGAAATGGTTATGTGTTGATGTATGGAATGTATGTATTTAGGTTGTGGTATCTTGTTCTGTGTTCTTTCATACATTGTTGCGTGCTGCTACTGTACATACTGTATTGATCCCGTCCGTAGGGCCTCGGCACAGATGACAGAGCTCTGATCCGCATCATGGTGTCCCGCAGCGAGATCGACCTTTTCAACATTCGCAAAGAGTTTAAGGAAATGCAGGAGGCCTCCCTCCATGAATTCATCCAGGTAGAAACCACACTCGTAAGTCAGACGTTTTGTCAACTAACACACCTGGGTGTTGTGTTGTGTTCATCCTGTGTGCCGTCTCTCATGACCTTTCCCATTTGTGTGTGTTGCACATCCTTCTTTTGGTGATGTGGTGTTGTGCTGGAGTACGGTGATCTATAGCTTCCTGTGGTGGACTTTGGGTCTGCGGATACTGCACAGCTGTTTAGGAATTTCCCTTGCATGCTTAACTTCCTCTATATATCCTATGTGATTGGCTAACAGCAGTAGAGACAGGAAGTGCCCAGAAGCTGTTCTATAATAACTCACAGATTAAATCTAACCAGTACAAACCAGCAAGTAGGTGCCCTGGATTGGTTTTTGCCGGAAATATTAACATATTACGCAATGGCAAGAATTGCTATATGTTGTGTTTTCTACAGTGTGGCCTTATAGCAAAAATTACTAACTTTTGTACAACACATTTTTCAGAGTTGTCTATTTTGATTGGCAACATTGTGCTTTTGATAGCATAATTTTAGAAAATAATTGTATAAAGGCTTTTGTGGCTTTAGGGGGCTAAAATCAGCAAAATCAGGGAAACTGACCTCCATGACGTCACAAGGGTTATAAGTTTGCAAACTAAATCACTCAAAAAGACTGAGAGAGACTTGAAAATTCAAACTTTTTCCCCCGCAACAGCGAAGGCTTAGGTCAGGACATAATTTTAGTTTGTAGCCAACACAGAAGAAGACAGAAGACGACAGTAGATCCGTCCCCGGAATGAAGAAAACCTACGAATACTGACAGTTTATACATTTTCAGGGTAAGGTTTAAGGTTAGGGGTAGAGGTTGGGTTATGTAGCCTCAACGTACAACTACATGGCCATATTCCGACTAAACCGACAAAGAAGTACGTCATATCCGTGTCACGTGACAGCGGCTGACTGATCACATCCTTTGAGCCCTCGCCATATAGTGGGGGGGGAAAAATATGGCCTTGAGGTCAGTTTCCCTGACTTCGCACATCTCCCTTTACAGCCACAAAAGTTGTACACACGTGGTGAATAGTCCTCAACAAGACCAACAAACAGAATCTTGATGTGTAAAATTGGTGGAGTTTCCCTTTAAAGAAAGACATTTACTGTATGTCCTCGCCTCATGTGTGCCTTGGGTCATTTTAAAGGTTAGCTCTAGTTGTAACCGTCTAGATGATTCAACTCGATGTCTTGTGATTTGACCAAGACAATTACAATGTTTGCATGGTGTCAATGTCAATTTTGCCGTTTAAGTGAGAAATTCCAAATAAGCAAATATAGGTTTTTGGTTTCGAGTGTGTCACGGCAAAATGTCAGCAGACTTTTGCATGATCAAAGCAGAATTTTCCCATGAATTGCAGTTCATCTGTGTGTGTGTTGTGTCATTTCCCAGGGCGATACCTCAGGAGACTATCGTAAAACCCTGCTGGTGATCTGCGGAGGAGAAGATTAAGCCTGTCAGCTCTCTGCAGCTTCACACACTTCAGTGGCAAAACCACAAGACAAAAGTGCATTAGCGCCCACTGAATGAAACTGTGCTGGTTGAAGTCAGTCTCTATTGTCAGTGTCCCTAACTGCTGCCACCCCTCTGCCAAACTAAGTGACCTACAGTCTGCTGCTGTCACATCTGCATCTCCCTGTCAGTCAGGACAGTGTCTGACTTTTTTTTTTTTTTTAACAGAGTCATATGTAACGTGGAGAGGTTCTCATTAGAGTAGATAGGTGCTTCACTTCATGTCCAACATATTGAAGACTTGCTACTGTTTGACGAGTGCCTTCAGATTATAGGCAGTCCAATGATTACTGTGATTTCAAGGTACCACATATACCTGAATTAAACATTTAAAATTGAAACGTGTCGATGTCTCTTTTCTTTCAGTTAAATAAGTTTATGTTTAATGTGTATCACCATTATATTGTTGTTGTAATTTTCCATACAGTATGTGTTGTGGGTGGGGTTTGCTGGTCTCTATCTGGCAGGGTAGTTCAGTGATTAACTTTGTTGATACTGGCAACAGAACTGGGCAGAGCAGAATGGGAAATACGAGATTTAACATCAGGAAACTCCCTAGTCTAATTCAATTTATCTTCTACTGAATAAAACCGAAAAATCCCAAAAATGTGTATTTCCCATGAAGCTACACGTTGATATTTTAGGGTCTCTTTAAAGAATGGGTGAGGCCATAAAAGATGTAATTCACAATATTATTATTATCAGTTATGACCGTCACAGAAAACATTCACACAATTTCTTTCCATTCAAATACATGACAGAAGTACAGACTTGCATATCCACCATGACTGAACTCATAACCACACACACACAGATGAGAAGAGACTCATTCTGACAGAGGCCGTGCCCACGTCTTTCTGGTGTCAAACATCTTGGTTGGCCTCATATACATTTTAAGGCAGAATGGTACAGAACAGCTGTCAACTGCAACGCATTTTCTGTTCTAGCCCGTGTCTCGGTTCACTGCATATGTGTGAGCGCAGCTGTTGTCAAGCCATCTTTGAGTTAAAAGAGGAAAGAAGAAAAAAGGCGCATGTGGCGAGGAAATCCCCTGCAGTAGGCCAAAATCCAAGTCAGTCAGTCTGCAGCAGTCGCACTCTTCTTTTAATGGTGCACACAAGCTGAAATTGCTGTATTTGAAGTTTTATTATTATAAGAGATTAAGAGATTACATTCAATTGCACATTGTTATAATGCAGTGCAGTGTCAAAATATGTGGTGTTGTTTGAATTCCCCTTCTGATACGTGGGGGAGTTTTCACTGTGCTGCTCATACAGTATGTGTAAAACATTGCAATTTACATATTTCAAAGCTGTTATGCCCTCTGAGAAATGATGGGGGTTTACTGCTGTCTCCATGGTCTGTCTGGTCATGAGTAAAAACCCGTAAATACTGTACTGTACCGTACTGCATGTACAAATCAGGATATAGAGGGAATCACTGTGCATTTGATTCTGCTCTGGTTGAGTTAACTGCTGGGTGTTGTGTCATTGTGGCCACTTCATTCCACCCGGTTTTGCTGAGATGCTCTAGTATGTATAGCCTGGTACATTAGATTGATTAAATGCACTAAATGTTTTCTTCTTGGTTGTCAGTAAAGGCAGGTCACACAGTTGGACACACACCAGGTTCTGTTCAGGCTGAGCATGGGAATTCCCCAAGTCTCACAGTGAAATTGCTTCCCCCCTATTCACCAGTTTCCTTAAAAAGTGCCTCTCCGATACAAGCAGAATGTGTGGGTGAGTTATTGTTTATTTGTTTTAAGATTCGAATTGTTGTAACAAAACGTTTATATATTCATTATCATTATTTATGGCGCCATCTTCTTTTCAAGTTGGTTTCCAATGATTTTAATGTTGTTTGCTGAAATGAATGTTTTGGAAGGTAGAGACAAAACTAAGAAGGGAAACGTGATAGTAAAAAAATTATTTAATTCTACATTACATTTGGACGAGCTGCCTGTTTAACTATTTTATATGTATATAAAGTGAAGAAAAGCTCTATTACCTGTCTAACATGACTCAAACATTTAAGCCTAACCAAATGCTGTAAAAAATCTTGTAAAATATATAAACTATGGGTGAATGCAATATTTCCTTTCAATTTGTCCTCATTATTGTGTAGGAGTTCTTTAATTTTCCATAATTGTTTCATTTTTACATTTTTCTTTTTTTAGACAGATGGAACAGTTGCTAAAATAACATATCAAGACTGCTACATTTTCTAAAGACAAAAGAGAAGACAAAAAATATTCAATATACTGCTATAAAGATTGAATTATAAATCTGAAGAGAAACATACTTGACTATTTGGTACAATGGTTTTTTGTTCTTTAAATCTTGTTTAAAATAGCTTCAACAATGAGAAACAAGGCTGTCAGAGTTAAAGACAAACATCATATCTACTTCTGGTGCTGTTGCATATCTGTTCTTAATTTTAACTTCGTTACAGAAACTCAGTAGGAAGGGCGACTCTGATTTAAGGCCTTGAGAGGACAACTGGTGTCCACTGCTAACAAAAGGACACTCTGTATGAGGCAGTAGAGAGTTAATGACTATCAGCTGCTTGTTTGTGCTGCTAGGAGATAGCAGATTGGACTGTTCATGTCTCACAGCAGGCCGAAGTGCTTGTAACATAGCGGTCTTCAGTCCAACGATTCCCTCACTCAACATCATCTGCTCTCTCTCTCTCTCTTTCTCTCTCTCTCTCTCTCTCTCTCTCTCTCTCTCTCTCTCTCTCTCTCTCTCGTCTTTACAACTAGAAGTCCTTGAAAAATCTCTAAATTATCTGATAGAGCGGGAGAAGAGAGAGAGATAAGAGTGAGAGAA
>OMOW01002666.1:18273-35999 GCA_900312555.1 Lamprogrammus exutus | reverse complement strand
AAGCAAAAGCAGCAATCCGCTTGGTAGATGAATAAAAGAGCAAGGGGTGGACAGACAATGCTCTTGATGTAAGTTATAATTGTACTTTAACAATGTGCAGACCTCTGGGATTTTCAGTATGCAATATATGGCCTTTAGACTAGGATCGCTATGGAAACCAAGGGCCTTGAACGACCTGCAGTGCCCACCCACTCGGACAGCCGTTAATCATTTTCGCTCAGATCCTGGCACTGCAGAATTTGGCCAATGTGTCAAGAAGCAATTATATATACTTAGTGCTTGGGCACCTGATCTCCTCCCTCCCCTCTCTTTTCCTCGCTCTCGCACTCTCTCACACTCTTAATATAATCACAGAGCAGTCATTTTAAAAGCCCTCTGTTCATTTCACTATCTATCTGGGGGATGCATACAATGCAGATGAAGAGAAGTGTAAAAAAGACGGAGGATATTCTATTCTGAGAGCCATTATAATCAGAATATTCTTTTCATACAGCATAAATCATATCCAGCCATTCACTCATTTTACCAGCTTCCTCAGCTGACTGACATACTAAATTACCACAGCTGGCCCATTGCATTCTCTACACATACTGGGCTGGTACGGATCATGGAGACTAATGTGAGCTGACTAGAGAGAGATTATGTTCCGCCGCTAACAGCTAAAATGTGAATAACACTACCCGCAAACCCACGGTGTTCCCCCATTACATCAGCCCTGATCAGCTGTGTTAAAAGGGGAAAGAGAGCGAGGCAGAAAAAGAGGGAGAGAGATGAAAAAAGCTGAAGGCAACAAGGCAGATGCAGACACGCTCTTTAGAAGACGTAGAGGCGCTTAAAATAAAGTTACAAAAAAGCTTGAAAGTGTCAAAATACGTCTCTCATCAACGTAATTATGGATAGTTCAGGCAATTACATCACATTTCATCATTCTGAATAACATGTAATTGTCTTTCTGATTTTTTTCTAGTGACAGTATTGACGGCACTATTGTGTTTTATTATTATTTACAGTGTTATCGCCGTCTGCAGCTTTCAATGCCACCAAAGTCATTTTCGATCGCTAGCTGTGCATTAGTGATGTAGAGTGGTGTTAGACTTTGAACACTTGATGACAGGCTGTCAGACAGCTTCCCTTCATTGGCTTCCTTTTACCAAGGTTCTTTACCACGCGGGCCATTCAACCAGAAAAGGACACGGGCATTTTTGACACTTTTGGTGCTAAGTGCACTGAGTTTGTGTGAATTTCACTACATAGCACATTATCACATTTTGCAAGAGCCGTGCACCAAGCGAGGAGTTGAAGGGGAAAGTTACTTCAATCAGTGTGTAGAGATCATCAGAGTGAAGTGATGAATTTGACTGTGCATAGACAGGACAAATTAGCATTGAATAAATCTGCCCTTCTCACCTCGTGTTAACATGTCATGTTGAATCATACTGAGACATAACAGGAACAGAGTAGGGATAGCTTTCACTATACTGTTGCTTTTTGGTTTCGTCAAAGAGTCTTGTGAATGGAAAAATGCTGGTGTATCTTCACATAAATTTCATACAGTCAATTTTCAAATTTGAAACATAAATAGACATGCTAACAGATTGATTTTTTGTGTCCATTGCCTGGAAGCAAGCTGGAGCTTACCTTATGAGGACAAATGGGGGGTGGTGAGTTGAAAGACTTCTCCGGTGTCTGGTTCGGGTTCTACAAGAAAAACACATTATCAGGGACATGTTTTCAGTGGAGGGCATCTTCCAGCGAATCTTTGCAGACAGAAGTTGCAGCTTATTTCCCAGACCTTTTCATCAGTGTTTGTGCAATAATTTTCAGTGAGATTTAGCAACTCGGGAAAAAAACAAGCTGATATTTGCTTCCCACTAATCCAAGACAACAGCTTTCGTTGACGATTATATTTTAAATCTTTATCTCGACTATATCATGGTATCATATAAGAGTGGTTATTGTATTTTATTTTATTTTCCACTTCTCTTTCTTTGAATCCCTCTGCAAAGATTATAAATCCTTCTTTGTGACAAGATTTCACCAAACATATGCTCAGACATTTGTAAACATGCCTTAATGCATTTTTTTTTGTTTTAGGTTAGATGATTATCACATTGTTAATACACCAATACATCACTCAGATACAAGAAAACACCATTAAAAGGCAGACGCAAGGTAAGTCAACAAGCCAACAACAGATGGTCCCGCTGCTTGTGATTATGCAAACATCCAAACTATTTGCATACTCAAAATGCCATCATAAAAAAAGGGAAAGGAAGAAGCTATCTCAAGCTGACCTCAATGAGAAATGAAAGAGCAATGGGTGAGGCAAACCCAGCAGGGAGGTGAATGGGCTCTGAAAACTTTTTTTTGGGAATCCACCAAGGGTCTACCTCCTGGGATGGCCCTGTTGATTCCAAGCAGGTGCTTTCACTTATGTCCTCATATCCAATTATGTGCCTGTGGTATGTCTGATGCTCCCTGACACCATTAATGGCTGCCTTATGGTATCACCAGGAGAGATGAGACACTCAACTGTCCAGACACTCAACATCTATATTTCATTGCAACTTAGAGGGAGAATACCTCACTGGCCAAGGCAGCCGAGAAAGAAAAACGCAGCCAGGCTTTCACTGTAGCATAAACACAGAGCTCATGAAATATAAATGAATAAATGAGCCTTGCTGGGACAATGGAATTAGTAGACAAAATTTTCCCTACAGATTGGCCCGGGCTATATAACCATGATATCTTAATCGATGTGACAAATAAACATGAGTTATTTTCTTTAGAGAGAGAAGCAGGAATTGAAATGTCTTTGTGTGTGTTAGTGTGTGTGTGCGTGTGTGTGTTGTTTATGTGTGTCTGTGTCTATCCTCAAATATGCATGCATAGTAACTTCGGGTGAGGCAAACTGCACAGTTTCGAGTTTAAACAATGCCTCCAAATATCTACTTAGAGTATTGTATATTACTGATTAGAGTGAAAACATAATGGATTGCAACTAATTATCACTTAAGGTACATGTTTGTATCATATGCAGATGACACTGTCCTCTACCACTGAAATAACTGAACATATAGCAACATTTAAAATCTGCTTTAGATGATTTGCGTAAGAAATAATCAATTTAGAATTATAGTGGAAAAACTACAATAGAAAAAATATGACTGCCAAAAACTTGAACAAAGCCTGTGAAACCGGACACCGACCATCTCCAGCCCATATCGAAATGTACCTTTACACATTGCATTCAAGTAAACATTTAACTGTATATCCTGTCCTCAGAAACAATTGCAGCACATTAAGAGTACAAACAGTGAAGATTAAATGCAGTATTTGCACAAACAAACACAGTATGTTCCTTAAAAACTAAAATTGGATTCAATACTGCAGTTTATGTAAACAGAGGCGCCTGTTCAAGCTTCATACCAGCCAGAGATAATCTAAATCCTTTTCTCTTTCTTGGACAGAGAGCTGTAATCAGTATTTGTTTTTTGTTTTTCCTGTGTGTGTGTGTGTGTTTTAAACAGAACTAAATGCTGCAGCTGAGCAAAACATCACTATTTATTTTTGATTCAGGTCATGTTCATTTGTCTCAGCTCCTGCATAGCTCAGACATGTACAATCTAATTATTAATCATCGAATTTTCATCGGCGCAAATACCACTCCGTCTTTTTGAACAATGTCTCATATTCCGTGTAGGAAAAAAATATTACAACTGTCATTTTTCAACTCACCTTTGGTCTGGGACATTTTGCATCTGAGAGGGAAACACTATTGACAAGGCTTGCAACAGAGGGCCTTGAATTACACCACATATTGATATTTTTTGTCTTTTCAGAGGGCTTGAGGTGGTTTTTGTAATTTGATGAGGGCCAGAGAGCAGAATTCTATGATATATAGCAAAATTTATTTTCTGAGGAAACGGAAAGATAACTGAAACATGATGTTTCTTCTGTCTGATTTCTTAGAAACACGCTGACTTAGCAAGGGTCATGTCTGCTGTGACTTACTTTGTTTTCCTTTGGGGGGAATTCATATCCTTACTGTATCTTATGATCCATTGTACACAGAGACTGGGCAAGTGTTAACAGTGTATGATTGCAATGGCATGATGGCAATATGATTATTTGCTTGCATTAAAAGAAACATAACGCAAAAAACCTATTTAACTTGTTATGTTTCTGCATGCCAGATGCAGTATACAGCAGTCTGGTCACATTCAGAGAGCCAACTTCCTCAACAAGCCCAGTGTAAAAACAAGAACGCCATTCAGCGCTGAGTGGACGGAGACTTGTGGCACATTTGTGTTTCTGGGCCCATCAGCTCAGGCCGAGTTCTCCGCACACACAAGGAGGCTTTATACGTTCGTCTTCCCAGGCTCTCCTCAGAAATGTAGAGATACATTGGGTTAACTGCATTTCCAGAAGCGAGTTCTTGCTTTTCCAACTCTGTTTGCCACTCCGACATTGTTTCCCCCCACTCCCTCCCCCACATAAAATATAGTTCTCTCGCTCGGATTAAAGGAGCAATGTAGTTCAAGGATTATCAAATGCCTTTGATCATGTGACTGCCATGTTTTTGATCTCCAGCGCATAGCACAAAAATATATTCTTTTTTTTCTTCCCTTCTGCCTCTACCCCTCTCCATGGATTTCCCCCCGCCTGATGGTTCTCTGCAGTGTGCGAAGAGCCTCTGATAGGCAGCAAAAAAGAGAGCATAACAAGCGTAAAACACATATATTTGTGATATTTTGATAAGGGAGAGCATGCTCACACTGCTTATTAGAGGCAATCCACTAAGTACTATAAAACAGCTGTTCCCTCGTGCGAGCTGTGGCACCCTGGGGTGCTGAAAGGACGGGGTATGTTTTTTGTGCCTATTATTTATTTATTTTAATTTATTTGTTCTTTCATGCAAGAAATAACGAATAAACTTCGAAATAATTCACTTTAAAATTCTAGTTAAAATGCAGTCATGCCACAACTATGTTGGTGACATGGCAACTAACATTTGCTGGTTGTCACAGCAAGGCAATGCGTTTTCAGGCACAGGCAGACAGAAATATCAACTTTTATTACAAGCAACTGAAAGATGTGTGACATCAAATGGTGATGTGTTTCAGTGCTCGACATCGAGGCCAAGCCTGAGTTAACGGGCAGGGCAAGGCTCTCATTCGCAGCGAAGAGATCCTAAAGATCCTGAACACTTCAAGCAACTAATAGAGCAAAATGCTAATTCTGACTCACTTATATTGTTCCTGATAATTCAATTACACAGTAGCAATATCCAATGCGACTCTTGAGTGCTTGAGAAACGCCCTTAAATGTATATGTGAATGCAAATGTTAGTTCTGTAAAATACGTAAACAGAAACAGATATTAATATGGGACCTTTTGCTTGAAGGGGTGTATGTGTTGCAAGTATGCGACTGGTAATGCACAGGATGCTATGAAAATAATAATTTGAAGAGTTGTCATGGTTAAAAATTATATCTGAACAGGGATGTATGACTAACAAGAGTAGAACATGAGTGGTTTACTAATATTTTCTTAGTTTTGAGGCAAGGTCTCTGATGTTTTAAATGTGGGTTACAGTGTCCTTTGGCGTAGAAAGCTACCGCTGATTATTTGCCTTTGTAACAGGAAGTTAGGTTTCAGATGCCTCAACCCTTCGCTGCACCCCCACTGCACCCTGCTGCTGTTCATTAGCAATTTCTGAGCCGTGGGCTATTTTGCAGGATTTCAATCCTGCATTATTATTATTTAGCTGCTGACTTGGACAGGCAATCAAAGAGACACGCAATATGTATAACACTATGGCAGAGCGATGCCTTTTCCGTGATGTCCAGACTAAAACTCTGTAATTGTAAGCCAGGGGATCCATGGCTCAAATTTAGTCGACATACCTCAAAACATTTCCATATCCTCTTTGTACGATCACTGCCTATTAATGTCATTGCCAAGCCAAAAACCAGGACATATCAAAACAATTATTTTGATGTGGCTTCAAGCAACACAACATTTCACTCTGAATGGCACTCAAGCCTTGAATCATTAGAAGGTGTAGTTTGGGGCAAAAAAGCCCATCAAAAATGATTGAATATCATTTTAATGGGTAAAAAGCTACGAGGCAGCCATACTGTCTACCTGTCAAGTTATTAGATAGGCCTTGTCAGTCAAGCTCTAGAACATAGACGCAACATACAGACAGGCTGACAAGACATAAGCATACTGACTTCCATCTTCCTCCCAGCTTGGCATGTTTATCTAGTCTTCCATGTGAGCTTCATGCTGTGCATATGCATACAGAATGATGAAGGTTCACAAACCAGCGCCTGAAGGAAGCTGCACATATAACACAAGCTCTTTGAAACTGTGCCAGGGTGGGCCTCATTTGCAAAGCAATTTGACAACAAAACTAAAATACTGTACGACTTAAAAACAAAATTCTACTGATGCCAACGCGAACTGTTTTGGCTCTCCACTTTGCTGAGAGACGGAATTGAAGTGGATAACATCCGGTGTTCTCGTGTGTGCTTCTGACGTGGCTTATTTGAAGACCTAGCGCTGCACTAGTGCAACGTCATGATTGCCTTGGCAAGGAAAGAGGGACTAATTTACATGACAGGAAGTTCTGTAGGCGCACATGAGCTCCCCTTTGACCAAGGAGCCAGCCTCAAGAGAAACAGTGTAATTACAACTATAAAGCTGTTGTGAGTTTAGAACAATCTCACATTTTATACAGCAGGATCCCATAGCACTGAATCAGTCTTCCAAATGTGCATAGTTCCTGAAAAATATGGCAGTGGAGTTGGTGATAAACTCTTTTGAATTGTTGGATTTAGTTTGGATGTGCTAAACTAAATAAATAAATATAAAAAGGTATTTCTAGATGTGTGTGTAGGTGTGATTCACATTTGAATATGTTGTTCACTAAACTCTACAACATAGTTAATTGCCTTTCTCCACAGGTACACTGGAATCTGCAGCAGTCCCAACATTAAGTCAGTCACTATCCTCTCGATGATTAGTTCCTGTGAGATTATGTGTTTTGTTGCATTTCCAGTTTCTATGATTCAGAACAATATCTGTTACCATGGATTGTTTTGACAAGTGCAATATTGCTGTGGATTAACTACAGCAGGATTTCATACCATGGGGGTTATGATAATCTAAAATATAGTGAGGAAGCTCAGTATTGTTTTATTGGCAAAACAATTTTATTTTTAAACACAGGAAAAGAGACACAAGCACCAAATTCCACTGAATTTTCCTGTTTTCTGAGTGTGACATGTATAGAATATTTCATGTCTTGGGGAACATTCACAGAATCAACCCATTCTATGCTCAAGTCATCTTTAAAAGTATTACAGGTCACTCAATGTTCTATTTTCTTTTAGTTTCAGTTTTTTTCTAGTCAGCTATGTGGCAGCGATGTGGCTTTTAGGTGAGGGTGCGCGTGACTATTAATTTCTTGTTTTCATATTCGACTTCTAAGAAAAAGCCACACGTCTGCAGCTCAGCGGGTCCTTGTTCGTCTTATTAAAGTTTGACCTGTACTTAAATGCCAGACAAATGACCGGCACATTAATTAATCATAGTATGTCGTGTATTTAATTTCAAAAACACAGATTTTTGCTTGCTGTGATCATAGATGTGAAGGGGAAAAATCATTAGGAAATAATTGGTCTGTTAAAATTATGAATCAAGTAATACGTTCTGAATCAATACTTCGTCAGGGAGAATAATATTAAAATAGTATAATAAAAACATGGATTTTTTTCCCCGCTGGTTCAGTATATAATTGTCTCAAATATGTTATTGAACAACTCTATTTCCTGTTTCATGAGGAGAGAGGTCTCCTTGGATTGAGGTAGACAGCATTATTTGTTTAGAGATTACAGAGTATTGCAGTGTCTAAAATGTAAACTATCATTACAGTTGAGTTAGTCTGGGGGTGGGGTGCAATTTGATACAAACTGAGGCTTAAAATGCTCTCTAATCCGGTAATATTTTGGGTGACTTTCTAAGATAAACACTTTGGCATTGTGTTGATGAGAGCGTCTTGGCTTGTTTAAGTGTCTTTGGGATCCGCATCAATCCACATTGGCGGGTGTCAGACTTGTACTTGACCGCATAATGTGGCATGCTTGTCAATACATTTCTGTCTTCAAAGTATATTTCTTGGCCTGCTCCGGTTACTCCCTCTAACATTGTAAGCCTCATCCCTGCCAGCGCTGGGATGAGAGCGGTGGGCTTTTCTGATCCAGGCAGTGGCAGGAGGGGGAGCGGGCCAAGTGTTACGAGAGCCACCCAGGGACTCCGAGCCGGCCTTTCTGCCGGGCTGATGCGCGCCTCCACGGCCGAGAGGAGCTGGCTTTGTAGACAATTTCAATTCGACACAGAATGGAGCTCATGTAGTTTGTGCAGACTTGTGTTCTGCATGTTTTGTGTGTGTGTGAATTTTGTGTAAGAAAGAAAGAACTGTCTGTGTGCATATACTGTACATTTAGTGAACATTTAGCCTTTGAGCGTGTATAGCTGCTTTTCTGCTTTTTATATTAAGACACAATTATCATGAAATGAGGCTGTGCTATTTTTATAGACTTCAATAAGTTCTGATGACCTTATACTTCTTTGCTGATGTCCTTTAAAAGTCAATCTAGTCCCCATTTCCTTCCATCGGCAGACCTTCCTCTCAACAGCAATAGACAACAGCATCTTCATCACCTCATTATTCCTGTTTTAAACAACCATTATAGTCCTCATTCAAATGCTTGGATGCCGCTCTGCTGTTAAGCTTATCAGCAACAGTCAAACAATTTACTACTGCAGTTCTCTGTCTAGTCGGGTGAGCGGAGCATTAAGTGTATTCAGAATTACATTAGCCACACATTGCTATTGGCTGCTTTTCACGGTCAGGCAAATCTTTAGTGTGATAAATGAAAATAGATGCTGCCTTATTGAGTTAAATTGCCCAGTGCATGTGCTACAGATTAGCAAAATCCACTCTGTGACTTTTGATTTTACTGCCTTTTTGAGAAGAGGGGTCAGGAATGATGAACGTCTCACAAGCTTCGGTTTTGGATGATACAAAACAATACACTCAAGGAACAAATGAGTGCGTCAGACGTTTGCTAATCACCTTCTGTTTGTCAGATTTCAGAGAAGCCATTGCTCTGTTTTGATTCACAGTCTGCTCTCCTCTCGGTGGAGGTGCTCGGCATCGACCTCTTAGATCCCAATGTTTTTATGTTGCAGCCCTTCTCGGCGGTGATTAGGATTAAGCTATGCATGGCTGATGTATTTTCAAAGGAGTAGACATATTAATCTTTAGCTCATAGCCTGTCATCCACCATTCTGCACCCAACAATCAGCGCTCCGAAATTAGACTCCTTCATTTGTCTCAAAACGCAGACTTGAGTTTGTTGAACGTCTCGCCCTGGCTTTCTCGTTAGACATTGATACGCATCTCACAAAGCAACTGCAGCCTTTTATCTGTCTGAGTGGGAGTCAGTATATGATTGGGAATGAATCTGTAAAGGTCCAATCAGTTTCACTTGTATGAGCACAGCGAACATGTGTGTGACTGCTCCTTGAGTACTGATGGCAGAGAAATAGGCGATTAAGGCCAGAACCCAATCAAACCAGCTGTGTGCCATACCTCCAATGGCAGTGCTCTGTGCCAGGCATGTGTTCCACACCACAAGCAGACTGACAAGACCCCCTACCTAGCCTTGGGAGTTACGGCCACACGTGAACCGTGAATTTCAATTTCTGATGGATATACATAAATCATGCAAATCTGCGCCGTTACAAAATAGCAAAACATCTTCTTTATGCTGTATACGATGAGACCGACACTCCTCAGCGGACATCACGAAAACTTAATAGTGAGGTGACCACTCTGCCCCCCTCGCCATAAACAATTTGCTGTGAATGACACACCAAGCCGTCAGCGGGCTCTGAAACGGAGGCACACACCGGGTCGTCTAAACACATATTAGAGCCATCGATGGCAGAGGCAGAGGTTGCGACCAACGGAACGGAGAGAATATTTGTGTCTCTCACTCCGCATTACCGGCATCTTTGGACAAAGCTTTATAGATTTGGACAGAGGTGAAGGAAGGCTTTATCAGCACCAACAGAGAAACACATTAAGGGATCAGAACCACAGAGGTCAATTGTGGCTGTTGGCAGTACTTTGTTGTGGTGTCCTCTCTGTGCAGCGCCGAAGCCAAGCGACCCGTCCGAAAATAAGAAGTGATACCAATTTTTGGCTAATTCTAGGGGACTTGTACAATTTCAAGGACTTCGGTGTAAAATGTTGCAGAAACTGAATATTGAACTGAATAAATTCTTGTAGTAATAAAACTCAATAACTCCCGGACTCTACTGTGTAGTGATATTGCAACATATTCCGCAGGAGCTGTGATTGATATTAGGTGCCCTTTAAAAAGGCTACATGCTAAATGTATTTGTATGCTTTCGTCTGTCTCTTCCTTTGATGAATTCCCACCTCATTCTAAATGTGCTTATTGTAACCAGAATAAATATGAACAGCAGTAAAAAAAAATTGTTACGGTACATCATTTGTGTGTCGCTCTCCTCACTGCCTGCGTAAGCAAGCAAGAGTTTTGTTAGCTTTGCATGTAGCTAACTGCAAGGTGCATCCAAAACTAGCCGTTAGCTAAAAATGTCACGTTAGCTACACCGAGCTAAAGAGTGTGAGTGTGGTGCGTTGCTCAAAGGTAGCGCCAGCGACAACAACATCGAAAAGAGAAGCAAATGTACGACCACATATGTTCAAGCAACCTTTTTTCTGTTCCATTACGTTTCACTAAAACAACACAATTCTCTTGTTCAAATGATGTACGCTTCATTAGCTAATGTTTCTTTCTTCTGCACCTGATAATAATAAGAAGAATGTGAATAAAAATAAGAACAATAACAACTATGATAATAATATTAATATGTTATGCTTAATGTCAGATGGAATGCTTTTCTAAAGACAGTTTTCAGATTGTCAGATTTGTCAGAAGAATAATGTTATTTAAAGTTATGTAAAATACACCAATTAAACTCGACAAACAAATTAACCATTATGTTAATCCTCTGTGATGAAGATATAACTTGTCAGGTTTTGTCGTATCACTACACAACAATCCTAAACCCGAGAGCGCTGTTTTAGAAAATCAAAATATATAATTTTCAGATGCCAAACATGTGCTACTTGTGCTACCTGCCACTGACGAAACAAGAGTTTTTAATTTCAGAAAGCCATTTTTAAAGCATTTGGGGTGAAATGCAAAAAAAAGAAGTTGCTGCAATGCTACTGTAGAATAAATGAAATGAATGAGTGCCTTTTTACTGCTGGACTTGATTGTAAAAACACACACACTCAGGCGTACGTGCAGAAATAAACACAGACAAATGCCAAACACTGAAGACATGCTGCTTAATGCTTTCCTTTCCAATGCAGCCAGTTCAACCAGTTCAAAAAAAGCAGATGGAATGATTAATTTCTCTGAAAACTGCTCATGACCGCCAATTAATAACGATGAATAATCCTAATGAATGCTGTGCCATGTTCATACATAGCTGTGATTGCCATCGTATTATCTGCATTTCATAAGCTTGCGAAGAATGTTAATTATTATGGTAATTTGCCAGACTACTGCACAAATGTAGAAGAGGTACAGTATACGATTCTTTCTCTCTTTGATTTCTGCCCCTGTATGTCTGTGTTTTCCTTTTTTTGGTCTTTCATTCTCTTTTTTCCTATTTAAAAGGCCGTCTCCCTCAATCCAATACAGCTACACTCAGCGTGAGGCAGCTTCAAAGCTCTGCTCCGCGGTCGGGCCCGTCGATCCTCTCATCCACCTCCTGGTTGTATTAGAGAGCAAAAGCACAGCGGTGCAGTTTCTTAAACACACAGATCCGCCCCGGCACCTACAGAGGGACCGGTGTTTGGCTAAAGAGCCCCCCCCCCCTCTCTCTCTGTCTCTCTCCCTCTTGACTTTAGACCCTGACACATCCCCCTCCTCTCATTACCCTCCCTCCTCCATAGACCTCATTATACCCTGCTGCTGTCTCCCTCTCTCCCACCACCTCTTTCTTTTTACCCACTCTCCTCGTTCTCTCCTTGAACATTTTAACTTCCAGTCCTTTTCTAATGCTGGCTCCATCCATCAGTTACCTCACTCCATCCAGATCCCCACCATTATTTACATTTGCCCGATCTCCCTCCACCTCAGCGACTCTGAGTCTTCATCCAGTTCTCCATTCCTCTGTCCCATACCTCTCCTCTAAATTTACTGCGTCTCAGTCCCTGTCTCCATCTCTGCTGTTTGCCTCGCTCTCCATGTAAATTGATTGATGCCAAGCTTGGGCTCCTGGCCATCCGTCCTACCACACATGCAGACATATCTCACTGAACCCAGCGGGGTTGCTTTTACTTCAGAAAGGGTGTTGAAGGCTGGCAGTTGTGGTGGTTGGTGGGTTTGGCGAACAAGCCATGCCCACCCTGGTGCCAATGTCTGATGGAAGGCAAGCTTGGGGGCCCCTTGGCAGGGAGCTTGAGTTGGTACACTGTGCTCATTATGGCTCTGTAGGGACTGTCCTGCGGGGCATCCACTGTGTGGCAGTGGAGCTCATTACGCCAGTCAGCCACGGAGCTCAAGGCACCCAGAGGCAGCAGGACTCGCTGCAGAGATAAGAAAGGGGAGGGCTGCCCAGATTACCCTTAATCAGAGGCACCTGTAGACAGTCAGCACCTCCCTCCTCATTGCCTTCTGCTAAGCCTCCCACCCCTCCCAACACACTCTTTCTTGCTGCTGTAATTATTGCAATGGCTTCACTTGACTTTCATTCCTGAGCACGAAGTTGCACAGCTTGCCTTCTAATGAGAAAGCCAAGCTATGATCCAGAGGTGTTATTTATTTATTTAATTATTTATTCAACACAGCATGTACAATGTCAATTATTTAAATTAAAGTGATTTTAGCAAGCCGTGCTTTGCAAAGCTCTCCCTGCTGTGCATTATCAGTATTCGGTTCGTATCACACTTATCATAATGGTGGACTGGGAGCTTATTAAGTTTTAATGTGACATGTGCACCACATTGAAAGGGTATGAAATAGAACTAGACATCTACCAATAGTTAAATTACTTTTAAAGAAAGAGCTTTTTAGCAAGGATGAAATGATTTAAACAACAACTGCAGTAAATCTACACTAATTAAAGATGAAACTGGATTAGAAAAGACTGGTTCAGTATTGCACAGATGCAATTTCTGTGATTTTAAAACCTGTTGGAGCCAAGGTTGTCCAACCTGACACTATGCCAGCTCCTTTGAGTGACAAAAGCAGCCGTATCATTTCAGTTTTCAGATCAGAATTGTGGGATTTTGGAAGGGATAATCGCCTTTCCTCCACCTGTAACCTGATGTGAAACCATTATGATCCTGACACCAGTGCCAACTCATATCTGCCTACTGGCACGATAAGAAAGGTTACCGATGGTTATTTGAGCAAATGTCTATTTCTAAAGAGGACACGACAAACAAATGTTGACTTTGATGTGAGTTAGAGGTTGTGAGCTGAAGTCTGTTTTAAGAGCTGCAGAGAAGTACAGTAGCGATTAATAAAAACAAGTACGACGTGATGTGCATGACTGAACCGCATTTGTGATTCTCTCCTTCCCTGCAAACCTCCCTTCAGGTGCTGAGACGCTCTTTGAAACCGACTGTCAAGCTGTTGTCTGTGCAGCCAGCATACAAAGAGTTCATCCAAAACCTCTACTTTATTTCCTGATGTGTCTTTTTCTTTCATTGTGGAAGAAATGTATCTTAAACAAAAACACTAAACCATTTCACACAGTTTGAAGAGAATATGTTATTTTATGCAACTTTATGTATATTAAAATTGCAAAACTAAAAAAAGCATTTGAGATAAAACTCTTCTACCACATCCCTCTATCATGTCGCTTTTTAAATTTATACACGCACTTATAAGCTGGTTTGCTGAAATTAGTTAAAACATTTAACGTAAGCGTATACATTTTCATTTTTCCATTTTTAAATACAGCACTTGTATACTGTGTGGATCCTAATTATAACAAATACAAAGAACTGATAGGAGGATCTTTAGTGATATTATCACAAGAATCAACTTCTTGACAAAAGACATGGTTTACCGTCTCATAAATATCTGTTTTGTCACTAATCATGCAACATGGCCTCATTATTTCAGCTTGATGAGCTGCCATACCTGACAGAAATTTGACACGAGCAACAAATATAAAAGATTTGCGTTGAGAGGCTGATCAGCTCGTTCCCTTGGTGCCCAGTGAGAAGTGTGCCACAAAAAATGGGCTACAACAAAGCTGCACCATGGGTGGAAAAATCATGTTCAAAGAAGTTGTCTTCTCACAAACCGGAATAAGGCAATGAAACTAACTTCACAAAACATCTGGTTTCATACTTGTTTTATCTCTGAGATTAGTTGATGAAATGAAACTGCCACACATTTTGTTTTGCCTGCAGTGGAAAGGCAAAAGGTGAAATACAGAAACAAAAAAGCAGGGGATAGAAAAAGCCACTTTCTACTTCACAAGATGATGAATTTTCTATCTCTGTCATGGTCACAAATCAAAATCCCTCAAGCTTTATGAAACATGGCGCCCCATGAGCCTTCGTTTGTACTTTTATATTCTGTTTGTTGTATGCAACTTTGAAAACTAAAAGCTAAGAGCTTATGACAGAGTTACTGAAACTAAACTGTCATAAATTTCCGCTGCTTACAAGATGATGGATTACATTCATCAGTGAGAGGCCTCTAATCTAATCTGGAGCTGTGCTCATCAAACTCCTCTCAGAGGAGGTGTGCCGATGTGACATCACTAAATACGTCCTTGTTTTTCTTCCACTTTCGGCAAGATCTAAGGCTAAAACTGCATGGATCAGTGCAGACACTTTGACAATCATGGTCCTGACATCATTTGTCTCTATAGAAATTGAAGAATGCATTAGATGGATAGATAGAAAGAAAGACAGATAGAAAGATTCAAGCTGTAATGCAGAGTTACATGTCTATGAAATGGCTGCAGTCGTGTTTTGTGTTTCAGTGGAAGTCTGCTATTAGGACACTTTTTTGGCTCTTCCTCGGTGTGCCCACACATAATGACACACTTGAGTTGTTAAGCCTGCTGCTCTACATAGACCCGGGCCACGGTCCTCATAGCAAGCAACACTGGAACGTGAACTGTGTTGAAGTGTATTTCTTTTCTTCGGCATGCCAGTGCATTTGTTTTCATTAGATGGGATTGGTCAGCAGTCTAGACCCTCGTGTCCAGTAATGGAGCATACGATTGCGAGCCCATTATAGACTCCCAGTGAAATAAATGATATATTGATCTTAAATATTCCACTCTCTTGTGTCTCTCTGAACAGCTGTTACTGCCGCCTCACACAAACCTTGTTACGCGTCTTCTTTAGAGGATATTCAATGGACTGCAAGCGTCTCACTCACTTGGTATAGCTCTAACAAACATGGCTCTACAGGTTTTGCAATATAGACAATAAGGACTAAGACTTGCAGCAAATGTAAGGCTAATGTAAAGCTGTGATGAAAACAAACAATACACAGAGGTGCAACACTGAGCATTGATATAATTACAGAGTTGGAACTCAATAGACTCCTCTCTGTATTGTGCAATGAAACAGAACAAGGCAGGAAAGCATCTGATGCATGCAAGTCGCAGTCACGATTACTATTTCATTAAGGGGCTGCTACCATTGGCAGCCGTTCCTTGGCAATGTTGTGGGGAGGCTGACATGGTTCTGGAAAGGGGGAGGGGATAAGTGTTTGGGGTGGGGGTCTTAAAAGGATAGGAGGGCAAGCTTTAATATGGGTCATCTGTCTGTCTGCACGGAATCAGGTAACCCAGCACCTAATCTGAAACACACATATGTTATATTGGGTCCGCACTTGAATTCATCGCCCTAATTATTCCTTTACTAGCAGAAGGAGGGATACAGACAGACTAAAAAAGACAGAAAAATGGTTTGACATCTTAGTCCTACAAAGACTTATTGCAGAGGCATGCGCACATTTAGGGAGATGGAGGCCACCTGTCAAGATGACAGGTTAGGCCTTAATTGCTTTAAAAGGGAGAACATGCAAATGCTTTATGCTGAAGAGTGGAATGTGGTGTGTGTGGGGGTAAAGGGGGGCTCGCACACACACCCACACACACAAGCAGACAGGCGCCATGAGCCAGGATGCTGCCTCGTAGACCACAATGCAGTAAAAAAAAAAAAAAAAAACCTCCTTCCTTTCTAATGCATCGGCAACTTGTTATGTTCAGCCAAAAGGAAGAATAATAACTAACCAACAACAAAACAAACCAACAAACATAGAGATGGGAGAAAGAGTGACTTTGTAAAAGTAACACTTTTGCTCTTATAATATATTGCGACACTGAATGCTTTGAATGAAATCGAATAAATGGCCATAATGAAGTTTGCTGAGGGTAAAGATCACAAAGCACTGGAGAGTGCTTGATGTATTAATGTACTGCACGCGAAACATTTCAAGCCCACACAAGGGTATTTGTAATGTAAAAAAAGGCAGCTAGTAAAATGCCTGTAGACAGACAACAAAAGGGTAAGCAGGGGGCAACTCATTGCACAAATAGCCGGCATTTAATTCATTATTGTTTATTTCTAAATTGCCTTTAGTTCGTCTGATCACTCCAACCATTACAAACCCATGACCGATGGTGGCTAATTTTTGCAGGTGTTATACTACACTTTATTCATCTGACTTTATGTGTAACCGGTTATGTTAATAGGATTTCAACTCAATTTATTCAAGTGCTGATCAATGGCACGCAATCTCGGCGCTTCATGCATTATGTATTTTAATGGAACTCACTTGCTTTATAGCTAGATGGCTAAAGGTTAACAGTCCCAATAGGTGGGACTCCCCAAAGACTAATCTGAACTTCAAACACAGCCTTTTTTTCACTCCACAAGGCAGAAGCACACAACAACAGAAAAGTTGTTTTTATCACCACTTCTTATGGCTCATTGGGAGAAGGAAAGCGATTTATTACACCATATCCTTTTCTCATATTAATGTGACTATAAACGCCCATAGACATTTTACTCTCTGTAGGAAATGAGGCAGAAAAAAGGAGGAGTTAGAGGTTGGGGAATTAGTGAGAAGGGTATTGGAACAAGGGAGGGGACAGAAAAAAACAGAGGGTGGAGGAGGCGGAGAAGGTTGGTAGACAGAATGGGGGAGGGGAGGAGGGGATCTCACACACACTGTGATACCACAGCGATACATATATCAGACTGTTTCCATAATTCTATTACTTTAACGAGCATTTTGATACAGAAATGAATGTCGTTTCACCGTTGAGATCTTGAGCCTCTCTCTTTGCAGTTTAATATGGAAAACATCAAGGCATCTCTGAGGGCCCTCGTCTCTCTGCACTGCCACTCCCCGCTCAATAAAACTGCCATGCTATTCCCAAGATGAGAGTCCCACTGGACTACATGAGGAGTGTGAGGTAAAAGCCCCTCCAGTCCTCACTAAATCCAGAAGTGGCAGGCAGAAGGTGCTACACAGACACCCTGCAAGGGTCACTTGGCAGTTTTCACCTCATTGTCTTCTCAGTCATCAAGATTTGCCTTCGGCAGATCGGAAGAGCAC
>OMOW01002666.1:4801-18253 GCA_900312555.1 Lamprogrammus exutus | reverse complement strand
CCGCTCTTCCGATCTGTGTGAGGTAAAAGCCCCTCCAGTCCTCA
Organism: Lamprogrammus exutus; assembly: GCA_900312555.1. Lineage (NCBI taxonomy): Eukaryota > Metazoa > Chordata > Actinopteri > Ophidiiformes > Ophidiidae > Lamprogrammus > Lamprogrammus exutus. Next base: position 18,209 of record OMOW01002666.1, on the reverse strand, counting down.
CTAAATCCAGAAGTGGCAGGCAGAAGGTGCTACACAGACACCCTGCAAGGGTCACTTGGCAGTTTTCACCTCATTGTCTTCTCAGTCATCAAGATTTGCCTTCGGCTTTAGGGAAATGATGATGAGCCGCACATGAGGCGACTTCTTTTATTCCAATGGAAACTGTCCGCTTTGAGGTGACATTTTTGTCAGCTCGCCATCGAGGAATTGTATGTAGATCACTGTCTGTTATGTGGGAAATGTTTGCAGTGTAATGGATGTAATGGATTGTTGAGGGAACGTGAAGATTTGATCAGTGTTTATAGAATTATAAAAGACTGAGAATGGAATCAGAGTTTTTCCTGGGATTAAATGACAAGTGCTGCAGCAAGCCTTGCAGCTGGCCCTCTTGAATATGGATTGGACGTCTGGGACATTTTACAGTGTAACTATGTAAACAAGCATGAATGCATGAATCAGTTTAGGAAAAGTTAATGAGAAAGAATTTGCAATCAAAATTTGGATGCATTAGCAGCCATTATCAATCTGTCATTGTTTTACTTTCCCTTAGATGAAAGTGGATTAATGGTAAGATGTACGATTGCTCAGGGAGTGGGAGTATTTGGAGATGTGAGTGGAGGCTTAAAGCTGTCAGAAAATCACTTAGTCGACAAAAGATTCCAGTCAGAATCATGACGTATAATCTGTAAAGAAGCACTTGCCTTCAACACAGCCTGAACTGGGGCCAGCCGTTTTAACTGGCGCCATCAGTCTCCTCCAGGTAATGCAATTAGATGCCACTAATATCTTGGGATGCTCTTGAAACTGCAAATGCACTTTTGCTAAATAGCACACACTGTAATAACTCGTGACAGCACTCAAGGAGCCAGATTGAAAAAGCTTTTGCATGTGATTGGCTCAAGTAATTGCACATACAGAATGCCCCCACTGATAGAATTCATGAACTGAAAACAGATGTTATCCAAATCTATGTGGGGTTGTGTACTTTGTTGCCAGGCAACCCCACCTTACCTTGGGTTATAACATGCATAGTGAATTCACTAGGCTGATTTGGGCAGCCCTAAGGCACAATTACACCTCAGTGGTCTGTTGGATTTTGCTTATAGATCAATTCACCAGGTTCACTACCCACAAAACAGAAAACTAATCCACTCGTGCCTTGGTAGTGGCTGTTTGGTTCAGACCATACTGAACTTGCAATTAAGGTTCCATTCCATCTACGCAAACAGGGAATCAGATGGCTTGGACCTTATTTTTCTTCCACTGTGGGCCAAGTGATTTGTTTTTAAAGTAAACTCTTCTTGGTGCAGGTCTCTGGGGAATTTTCCTGTTTTTTCATTCACATTTAGCTCATACAGTAGCTTTCATGTAGCTTAGGGGAAGCCGCAGGGCTGTCAGACCATGGATGGCAAAGCTCGCACAATCTACTAACTGCCTAAGTCACCCATACACGCTATGAAGACAGCCACCTTACTGAACACACAAATGTGCATAATGTGCATCAAGAAACTGCTTTAGGGCTACAGGCACGAGTAGTGTATGATCAAAAGTTCATCGAGTTACAGTAATCACTGGCTAAATCTTTTCGCTTGATGGATTAAATGGAATATCAAAGAACACATTGCAATATAACCAACCAGGGCTGATCAGGAGCTGTGATAGTGACGGCATATCCACAGAGAAGGAGGGAGAGACACATACACACACAGACACACAGATGGGATGGGATGGGATCTACTTGCTCCCACTATTCCCCTCAAGGCAACGTCAGGATAAATCTTCGAAGGGATTATCCCAACAACACAATGTTCTCTGTTCTGGCCATTGTATGCCTCTTTAAGCACAATTGATAAATCACTTATTTATATTGTGGGTGGATGAAAGAGAAACACTGGATTTGCGTCTGATTGTTCTGGTTTTGGGCTGCATTATGAGCAATGTACGTGCCAGCTGCTTCTGCATAGACTTCACATCATGAATCTGTATAAGGTTACAAATTTGATTGGGGAAATTCTACCGTGCCCTGAGTTTGAGTAATGATACTTTGTAGATATGTATTGCAAGTACAGAAACTCAGCTATGTTTCCAAGCTAAAACAAGGGCACAGAGCCAGCAGGAGTTAGAAAATACTATGCAGTTCAGATGCTCTGCTACCCTAATTTCAGTTTGCCTGCCAGCACAATAGGGGCCCAAATCAGTCTTAAATGAGTTACACATGGGATCAGATATCTCTGTGGGAACCCTTCTGCTTTTAATTTAAGGTAAACTAATAGCTTCATTTATTTGTAATTAGAAAAAATAATATCCTCCGTTAAAACTGTATCGTGCTCTCCACTTTCTAATGGCAGCTCACTCTTCAATAGTTCATGAATTTTAATTCATTTTGGTGGTTAGGCCAATCCTCTAGTTGTATGAAGCGACAAAAAGTCTCAGTCAAATTGAATTACCCTCTCTGTGTTTCAGTGGTCATACCCCCTACCTTCTTCATTTACCTCATTCCATCCCTCTACCCTTTCTCTTTCTTTTCATTTTACTCATTCTCTTTTGCCCGTCTCTCACTGCTTCCTAATTTTCCTCTACAGACTGCCACTAGACAATGCGGCATTGCATGTCTTTGTTTTAACTCTGGTTGCCCCCTAGCACATGTAAATGACTTTGTCACTCGATGTTTGAAGTGAAAAGATGAAATAAAAATCCCTAAGTGCAAAATCAAACGGATAAGAGGTAAGAATCTTCACTTTGCCGGGGAACGTGTGTCTTGACATGCACTACCTTTTATGTTTTTCTTTTTAAGTAGTCAAGGACAGTCAGTTTTGGAGGCATTCTCATGCTGAATGTTAAGGATACATTTATGGGTTTCCATTTCTTTAACATAAAGTCTTCTTATGAGAAATCTTATAGAGGGATAACAGACATTGCTATAACTTTCACACTAGACCAACCTGATGTGTACAGGTGGACCCTTGCGTTATCACCAAGTCCCATATGTGTGCCCCTGCACTGAGGAAATAGTCTACAGAGTGATCATCCATGCATACGCATCTGGCCACGATCGTATAATAAAAAACCTGCTAGAGAGGAAATATCTCACATGCCAGAAACTTGGTTGCTCGCCGTGTTTGAGCCTATATGCTCACATGACCCATATTACACCAAGTCATTCAAATGACCTCTGAGGCGTTATCTCCAAAAGGCAAACATGGCAGCATTACCACCCCCTCTGTCGTGCTAAGGATGCCAGAAAATATCGGACCTTGCAAAGATCCCGTCTCGCTGCATCTGCAAATTCAAATTTTCAAGGTCAAATGTTGCATCAAGGAAATTGGAGATAATGGTGTTACAATAAATTATGAGGATACCTCTGTTACAGAATTCCAGGTGAATAAATCAACGGTTGAATAATCTGTAGTGATAAAGGTGGGTAATATGTTCGTATGTCCTATTGTACGGACAGCAGCAACCTTGGTGAGGTTTGCAACAACAACAAAAAAGCATCACGGACAAAGGGGATAAGATTTGGAAGGAGTTAAGGTCAAAGGTACAGCGAGAATAAGATTAACGATTAGATTTAGGGCTCCTGAGAGTTTAGAGGTTGGGATCTGTCTTGTGATCCCTCTTAAGAAATCTGCTCTAAACTTCTAGCGTGGGGCACTCTGTCCTTCTCTGACCTGGATCATCAGCAGTAAACCCATTAGAGGGAGAACACCAGATGACAAATACCCCAGGATCATGCTGAGTATTCATCTGCCACATTTGTCTGAGTGACAAAGCATTTCCTGCTGGCAGAAAGGGTCATCTTACAGGGTTACCAAGCATGTGGCTGAGGGATGCATACTGTCTCCGACTCAAAATCAACCCTCCAGATCACAAGAACTATGTCCATCATCGTATGCGGCAACAAAGAATGATCATCCACTGTCATATCAATCCATTGAATCCCACAGACACTTATCTGACATCATAAGGAGGGAAACACATGCCCTCCATTTATTCCCAGCGTGTGTCTCAGTGCTGAGACAAGTGGTTGTACATTGACGAGTGGATAAAACTCCAAAACTTAACGAGAGAGACTGGACACCCCTGGCAATCTCTTTGTTGTGTCTAAAAATAGTGAGTCCCAACGGTCTCTCTTGGAAAAGGCAGAGGCGCTCTTCATTATTTCATTAAATCCTCCACCCTGATTTACATGCACACCAGAGGAAGAGTAATTTCTATCTTAGCGTTATGGCTGTGGCGAGGAGCTGTCTACTGATCCCCAGCAGAGCAGCAAGACACAAAAACAAGCCGGAAAACCACTCAGTGTATCCCGCCCTCAAGAGGCACACATGATCTCATGTTATCTGTGTTTCCCCCCAAGCATAAAGGCATGTATGCATCATGTCAAAGCAACCTGGGATAAGAAACTCTGTCTTTACAGTCACCGCCATGTTAAATAATGTATCACAGTGCAGATTTATGCTCCTTGATATTGCATAACTTGGACACACAGGATATGATCAGTTTTTAAGAAACTATTCCAAATTCTTTATTAATCTGATTGCATAGAACATTGTACTTTATTACTGTGCACTTACACTGATACCTGCCATACCGATATTTCTGACCTCAATGACTTCCACTTTGTGCAGTCAGCACCCATAGAAAGCCCATAGCAATGCTGGACACATGAGTAGGAGCTGTGCATCATGCATTGATCACACAGTCACATCACATGTCATATTGTTGTTACGTCTAAAGCAAACAAAACATAGAAATATTGGTCTTCTGGCTTGCATCTACAAGAACCAGCTACATCAAGAAGAACATCCTCAAAGAAGTAAATTTGACTACTTGTGTTGATCTTTGATTGGTTTCCGAGTCATGTAAGGAGGGATGAATATATGTTCATGTATATTCAGTGACAATTAATGGGGAAAAAATCAAGGGCTGTTCTCACTCGTGCTCTTTAATCATCCTGACACTCTTCCCAAACATGTTATCAGCGGCCTGCGTTTGCATTGAGGAGGAATCCCACAAAAGACTCCCTAAGGATTTGTAGACATTGGTCGATGTGAGTCAGCAGGGGGGTCAAATAAATGTGGTATGTCTGGGTGACCTTAATCACTTCCAGGTTCACCCAGGCTCGGATTTCCACTCGTGTGCCTTATTTCAGGTCACTGCCTCAAAGTCAAAGTAGGGCACAGTCATTATCTGAGGGAGCATAACACAATCATCCGCACAATACAATAAGGTCGGCGCAATTCACTGAAGTGTTGTCCATTTCCTCCGGGCTTGAGCACATGTGTGCTCAATCACTAGCAGTGCCTGTCTATACAGAATAGGTAATATATGTAGTGAATTGTCTGTAACATGTGCACTTCTGTTTGATTGTTGCCTCTTTCTCTTTCGCTGGATAAATGAGAAAGTAACCAAAATCACTCAGGTTTACATGCATGGTAGGACTTTGATTCTTCTCTGATTAAGGTCATGGAAAACCTCATGCAAACACCAAAAATCACATTGAAATCAAGTAACAGATGTAGATTACGCAATTGTAAATTAATTAACTCTAGCATGTAAACGGTCCATCGTCTTGTAACCAGAGTAAGCAATATCCGCTCATGAGCAGATTAAGCAACAAGTCATGTATATTCAACAGAATCCTATCAATTCTGTCCGTATATGTGTCTTACTCCACATTTTTGCATTCATTGCAATGCAGCCAAAAACTTTAGTGTGTAGTGTGCATGTAAATGTACTGTGTTGACTTCCAAACAGAGCCAAAAAAAAAAAGGTTTGGAGAGCAACACCGGCAACGTCGAGAAATTCAAGAGCGTATCTGAAAACATGAGGTCCGACAGTTAAAAATAGAAAACAAATTGGTTAAAGGTAAGCTGTGTCCTGATTAGGCCATTTTAATCACAGTGGATTGGCTGCAGGTTTTCTCATTAGAAAGACATCAAACTAAAACGTTTGTGAAAAGCATCAACCAAATCTTCCCTCAGAGGCATTAATCTAGATGTAAAGGGTGGTGAGAGAAAGTGCAATATCATACAAGGATAAACAGTTAATGAAGTCAGCTCTCTTCGTGAGGATGCGCTTGCAATCACGAAAGTTTCTGATGTAAACCAAGATGTAACGACTTAGGGGTGTTAGAAGAGGAGTGTCTCGCTGGATGCATGGAAGAAATGCCCCCTCAAAATTCATAGCACAGCATGACTTGAATTCATAATACTTCATAAAGACTGTCTGGCCGGCCAAGCAGCACAAACCACTGGAACAAAAGACTGTCAGAATAGCATCTAATAATCTGTCTCACTGAACTTAGGAATGTTCCTCTTTTGAAGACGGCACGCATATAAATTCTTCATGAACGCCAGTGAATATCACACACACATTTATTATTATTATATTATTTAAGAGTGCTCCTCAAAATATTCTGGATTCAATTATCCTTTCATGTTTCAAGGTCTTGATAGCCATCTGCTTTATTGTGGAATATGATCTCGGACACACAATCAAAAGTTCAAAAGTCACAAGTTAAAGTATTAGGAAAGTGGAGTTTGGCTCTGATGGAGAAAAGACACAAAGTTCTAAGCTTGTTAAACGCCCCTGAGATGTTAGCTGGTGTTGATGCCTCGTGACATTGGCACAGTGAGCGATCCAAGCCATTACAAGTCGCTCCAAGATGTTTTCTTACCACTGATTGGCATTAGCGTTTTTGCAGTTCTTATATTCTCTTATTCTCTGCTAATGGCTCTCCGCATACCTACTTGCTGCTATTGCCTGCACACACAACTCAAGCAAATAATATACATTTCTATTATGGAGGAGCACTTAAATGTTTAAAACAGATGACAAGAAAAATGCAATTACTGCATTAATCAAAGCAAGTATGGATCATGCTGTGAATGTAGTTGCAGTTATGATGTATACCATAAGTTGGTCTCAGACAAACTGCTTTGAATCAGACACATTCACCTCAAAAGCTTGTTTCAGACCATTTTCAAGCATTCACTTTGAAGCCACTTGCTTGTCATCTGCTTGATGAAGTACCACGTTTTTTTGTGTGTGTGGATCAGTTGATTAACTTTGCACCGTATACACGCACGCACGCACGGTTTGATTGAGCTGCATTTCTGCAGCGTGCTTGTCTTTGCGTTTCTGCTCCAGATTGGGCCTGACAGCTTTGTACAATACCCTGTTATAGTAAACAACGGCAATGAAAAGGAAGGAAAAACACAAATATCAAATGCCTCGGTAAAAAAGTCCTTACGTGCAAACCTTTCCACAATCATCCCACTCGTGCCATTTGTAGCTCTAATTAGTCAATGGACTGATCTCATTAGACAAAAGCCTTTGTTGAAGGCGTCCAGTCCTGGCTGAGAAGATTGCCAGAGGCATAAGGTTAGAGAGGTGGGCTTAGGAAACAAATATAAAAGACTTAATGGCTTACATCCAGTCATGCTTACATGCTGCATGTAATCAGAGGTATCGCATTTCCACTGCCACAAAATAAGACATAATACTGCTTCCTGTATTTGTGACAGTGAAATATTATGCCTTTAACTCTAGTGGATAAGAGTGCTGTTACACCTATTGTGAGTTTCAAGAAGGCCAATACCCTGTTCAGAAATAAGACCAAGTGTTTTTGAACTTCAAAACGCAGATGAATAGGGTGTTGACTGTACCTAGGAGGTCAGCATGCTCAATGTTAAATCCTGAAGTAGATTTCTGGGGTCAAACTGTGTGTCACCACATTATGGAATAGATGGGTTACATACAAGCGTTATGGAGATCACTCATGGGATGTCATCTAATGGCTGGGTTTGGTGTGGGGCTGGAATTACTGCACTGGCCAGTTAGTTTTGACAGGGTTTGCAATGGGATTAATAAGGTATTTAGAGCCGGCATCTATTCTAAATCGCCTTCTTTACGCATTCGTGTGGGGATACTGACGGGATAGAAAAAGGCAATTGTCTGTGGTCTTTCGATTATCCCCTGAAAAAGCCTATAATCTGGTTGAAAGTACTTAAAGAGTCAAGCAGCAAAATAAACAACATTGATTATCATCCCATTGCTCTTTTGTTCTTCAAAGCAGACTGGGCAGGGAGGGGTTTGGAAGCAAGGTTTTGCCTTCCCCCCATCAGCGCCATCTGTTTGGGCAAATGTTAAGGTAGGCTAAATACCCCCTGTGTCCTCTGTTAAAACCAGATTATCAGATATTCTAAGGAGGGGACGAGCATCTTATCTTTTCCCCAATCTCTTTCACAAAAGCAAATCCAGAATTCTACACCTGGATTACAAGGATTAAGGAGGTCACAAACACAGCTGTCCTTGGACAATGCCTTAAGTTGTTGCCTTCCGTCAGCTTACCTTAGACTTACAAACATGCACAAACTTCACGCTTTCATTACATTATCTTTCATTATACCCAGCTGCCTAATTTTCTGAGTGCTGCCCGTTGAAACGCTGATCCAACTGTTGTGTGTGACGACACCAAAAGTTACGATGTTGACACAAACATGTCTGCAACAACAATGTTAATAGGCTTCAAATGCACTAATAAAGCTCTGGGAGCTGAACTCATTTAGTGCCACAGCTCAGTTACACTTCAGAAATGAGCCACTGCTTTGCGCATTGACAGCATCACATGGTGTTTGAACAATGACCCACAGTGGGACGTGGCGAGGTGTCGAAAATGGCATTTATTAGCCCCCACAGCATGATAGATTGCTGGCGAAGTTTTACACTGTACGCTACAAATAAGGTAAAATGAGAGATGAATTTCAATGTAAACAACCTCTGTGCTGCTGCAGCTCTATCGCAGATGGCCACAGAATGTCGATGCAGGAGCTTTGACCTGGTGGTTGATAGTTGCTACAGAGAAAAAATACAGCTTGATAAAATAAAAAAATCAGCCTCTTTGCTGTTTTTGTATTCTGGGAGGATTATACTTAAATCTACATAGCTCTCAGAAAATGGGTGGAATAAGGGGAATGGGGATGAGTGGATAACATGGAAACATCTGGAAATTTCCCCATCGTGGGACAAATAAAGGCTTATCTTATCTTATAAAAAATCACACCTAAAGCATTGGCAACTTTTCCATACATTTAGCCTGGTTATTGATTCTTACTTCTTGATAGAGCTGGTGTAGATATCTCTACCTGGGTTCAGAAAACACACGTCAGGTTGACACCAGCAAACAGTACGTCCCTTGCGCACGATCAACGGCTGCAGTTTTAGATCACACTTTTAACAAGAAACAAACAATTGTACAAGTAATCGATGTTCCTCAGATCCCTGCTCCACAGTCACACCTCGTTTAATCAACAGAATTGTTTTCAATGAAAACAATCTCCAGGCTGCAGAGCTACTCAGTGTCTCAGAAAGAACCACTCCGCAGGCTTCCATACTGATTTGATTGTTACACACACAAAGGTAGGTAGACCACCGCAGCTATGGGGTATGATTGAATTATTCAGTTTGGCAGAGATTTGGCAGCAATTGTGTGGAGTGTTGCCTTGAGTGGAGTGTAACAGAAAGACAGCATCTTCTTGTTTCCTGCACCATTGCACAGCACATGCATAAATAGCTCCTGCTTAGACAGTCAGCATCGCTTAAAGGCAACGGCACATCATACCGTGGACATGCTCGCTGCTTGGCTAATTCACCCGCACCTCCCCATGGACATGTTTAATAATAAATAAACAGAGACATTAGAGAGGTGGTTTTTAGTGGGAGTACATTCAGTAACAGCAGATTCCAAGTTCAAGGCAACTTATTGTATCTGCTGTCAACACTGAAAAGAATTATCTCAATGAAGATATGAATCACTACCAAAATCACCTCAGTCACAAGCTACAACTTTAATGTGAAAGGAATAGAAAAACTGAATCCAAGCAGACTTTCTATTCCTGTTCTCATAAAGGTTTAGAGGATTGTGGTGGGACGCCCATTCCAGCCCTCAGAGCACAACGCTTTCAAAAGTTAGCTGAGACAGCAACTGTGGCATTCATTTGGTTTCAAACAATCTGTAATCTTGAATTGTCATTCGACACCGGCTGCAGAGGATGACAGTGATCTCAGTGGAGAATGTGAGTGACTTGTAAAATCAATGTAATTTGAAGAAAAATGGGGTTTTTTGCCATCTCGCTGGCTTGTCTGCAGTGTTATCCAGATGAACGAGGAATACGTTCTAGTTTTATGTTACACTTATCAGAAAGGAACAATTGACAACAGTGGTGAGGTACTGATTGCACTGATTGCATTCTCAAGGTTGCGGAAAGTCACTGGGCTATACACGTGCGCTTTGTCCAGATTAACATTACATGTGTTTTATACTTATAATCTTACAGCATTTTATTATCAACAGATTTCCAACAAACATTTACGATTGTTGCAGGTTTGTTTTGAAGAAAACTGCTGAATGTACAAGTTTCCATGTATATTGGAACAATAAGGAAATAGAGAAATATTTTAATGGAGAACACATGGTGTAGCTTCACTAGCACAGTGAATTGATGTGTGTGTGCTTTTGTAAAGTCATGTGTGCATGTCTATCCTATATGTCGCTCCATCGGCAGACGTATCATTGCATTATATGTAATCAAACTTACTATGTATGACTAGCTTACTGGGCTGTTAGTTGAAACTGAATATGGTATCCTCATAAATCATGAATCAACATGTCAGGAAAGCAACACTGGAAACACTCCCCTCAGTGACATTCTGTAATATAACCACGGAACAACCTTTAAAAGTCATTTTATAGATGATAAAAATCACTTGAAACGCACTTAATGTGATCTGACCGAAATCACAAGCGCACGCTGGGAGAGAGAGAACGAATAACAGCAGACACATTTCAGGGACAAGAATGGAGAAACAATGAAATGGACCATGCCAAAGTCATTCTTCTGCTCCAACCAGCATCTCTTTCTTAAAATAAATCTCTCCTCCCTTTCCTATCTTGGAATTCACACTCTGAATTAGAAGTAGAAATCCATTTATCGCCTACACCATCGCTATGCACAAATGTTTGGACTCATTAAAGCCATAGCTTTGTTGGAGTTACTATTTATTTATTTATGGTTCATTTGAAAACATTTTATTACCTAATCATGCGTAACACGAAAAAATCAAATCATAATTTATCTGGCTCACAGAGATATGCTAACTACCTCATGATCCGCCCAAGCTCTCTTGGTTTTTAAGTAAGAACGAGGCATTTAGCAGGTTTACATTCATCTATTAATAGCACGCTGACATTTGTGCACTCTATATGAGAATGTTCTAGTTGAGCGTGCACCATTTTCTCAAATCACCAAGGACACTTTACCCGAGGGAACTGATTAGCTCTCTCAGTGTTAAAATATGAAGTAACTTTGATAAGCAATTAAACATTTTCTCTGCTCTGGCTTTGTTTTATGTCTTTCAAGTCCATATTTTTGGATCAAATAATGATGTAAGAGCAACTGTTATTGTGCCTTCCAGCATCAATTTTCCTTTAAGATGTGTAAAAGCTTCAACCTGTGTTGTGCTCACTGTAGGTCATAATGGCAAGGTTATCATTATCAAATGAACATTATCAGCTCTCATGGAGGAGAAGCAAAAAAAAGTTGTGATGTTCCAAAAACAGCCTCTCTTCTATTGTTTGCTGTCTGTGCACATCAAAGCATGTTCTCCACATAAATTTCCATATTGCTTTATCCGTGATGTATTCCTAATGAGAGATGTATATCTAAATGATTTCTCTGAGCTAAGTGCTGTATTGCTGCACTTAAGGGGAGAAAAAGAGGCAAGGGCAGTTTTTCAATGGCTGCAGTGAGCCGATTAATGGTGTCCAGACAAAAGGAGCCAGATATCTTTCTAAAGGCCACAGCCTGTTTGACCTACAGTATAGTGTATGCTGCTAATACATATATAAGAGCAAAAACAATGGTCGGAGAGGCTAGAAATAGCATTTTATTTCATGTTAGTCATACTGTGCTCAGTGAGCAGATCTGTAGTGTTTATGTCAAAGAGACATGATAACCCACACTAATTACCTCTGGCAAAGAGGTTATTTTTACACCCACAGGAGTTGGTTTGTTACTTTGTTTATTTGCAGATTTACTCAAAAACTTTTAACCCATTTTGATAAAAAACTTGGTAGAATGAGTGGGGCCAGTGTGACTATCGACCCAGGGGCAGATCCAGGAATTATTTAAATGATTTCTTAACATTGTGAGCAAGGGCAATTTATCCCGTGATAGGCTATCAATAGGTGCAATTTAGTCCACATCCACATGAAGGTTAAATTTGAAAAATATATTTTTGGATGCAGGTATATTATTGGAATTGCTGCACAGTAACAAGTAGGGCTAGACACAACAAACACTAATGATGAGATATTGCTGATTCAGTTGCATGCAAACAGTACTTGTGTACTGACTAATAGTTATGGAGATAAGGTTGTAAAATGTGTTTATTACAGGCTTTTCTTTCTCTTTCTATCTCAGTATATTACTATTATTATTATTATTATATGATTATTTTAGTTTATTAACCCCAAGGAATAAGAAGAGTCATTGAAATGTGCAATACAATGCAAAAGACTTTAATAAATTTCAGAAGCGCACACATACATAAACAAAACATTTACAGTTTTCTCCACACTGGCAAATCAAAGTCAATTACAAAGATCATGTAAGGTGCATATTGTACTTCACATTGAATAAAGTGAGGTTGTCTGTCGCCCTTACAAGGACAAAAGCTCTCCTCATGTATGAGTATTTTTTTCTTCTTTTCCCCAAAGATCAGGCAATTCTAATCATTACACAGTGCTAGGATGCTATGTATATTTCATACTGTGGCTCCTACGCATTTGTGAATACATTTGATACCATAATTACATGAATATACCTCCCTCAGTATTACAACCCGTCATACATAAAATTGAAAGATTTAAAATAGACACAGTCTGTAAATCCATGTCATATTTAGACACTAACCAAACCAACTGCACGGCATCTGTACATTTGCAATTCACTATGCAGACTATGTCCATTTTAATGACCCAAATTCTATGGTTATATGTATGTACTGTAGGCGCCTTTTGCCTATCAAAGCAGTCTTTAGCTCACTGATTGACAGGACTATTAAACAACAATGCTTCTAACCCATCAAAGCCATTTACTGGTGTAGTACTGTAAAATATACTCTAGTCAGGACATACCATCACGAGTCTATATGTGCAGAGAAACAGTAGAAGCAAAATGATGCTCTGAACCAAGACCTAAGAAATTGTAAGTGCACCATAGTGAATTTTCTGTCAAATTGTGATGTTATTGCTGTTTTTAAACTGAAGCCTGGATTACCTTTTTTTTTTTTTTTTTGTATTTCCTTTTTTGTAAAAAAGTGAAAAACACATTAAATTTTTTTT
>OMOW01002461.1:0-10354 GCA_900312555.1 Lamprogrammus exutus | reverse complement strand
CTTTAAGGAGATCAACAGCGGTACGGAAATCAGTGAGTCAGAGTGCTTCTCTGCTTTCTCCATCCCGGTGCCGATCACGATCCCCATTGCTGCTCCAGACACATCACCTCCTCCTAATATCGCCCACTCTCCCATCAGCCCGCAAGTGTTTGACCTTCCGCACTACTCGCCCATCTCCTCATATGAGGACGAGAGGGATGTCGCAGAGGAGGAGGAGCTGCTGGCGGAAGTAGAGGAGGAATTAGAGGAAGAGGACGAGGTGGAGAAACGGAAATCAGATTTTCACAATGAGGACAGGGAAGCAGTGCTGGACGAAGCGGGGGTGGAATACCTCGAGATAAATGAGGAGGATGAGGATGAGGATGAGGACGACGATGACGACGACGACGATGATGAGGACGAGGAGGACGATGATGATGAGGAGGAGGAGGAGGAGGAGGAAGAAGAAGAGTGACACACAGCAGATTGGCACTTACAGTGGCCCAGGATACAAAATCTGAACTACTGCAACACAAAAGCAGCTCGTCTAACTGGACTGTCAGGCAGTGTACATACATGTAGAGCCATCACCCCGTGACAAAAACTGGAGATGAACCCACGACATTACACAAACAGCCCGCTGCATCCAATCAGCAGGCAGGTGTATGGAGGGATTTTAAGGACAACGCCGAAAGAATCATTAAAGTGAAATACATCACTCATCAACTAACCTGTGTCAATATAAAAGAGTAAATAGTGGAGACATTTCCAGCAAGTTTTATTTGTATTTATTCAGTTTTGCCCTTTTAATCAGTCAGTTCTCTTTGTACAGTGATGCTGACTGCACCTTAAACTTGGAACTGCTACATAAAACTTGGGATTTGATTCACTCCATTCTGCTTGTTTTTTGTTGTTTTTTACACATTTGACCAATTTCACCCACCTGCTTGTTTGTTTTGGTATTGATTTGTTCTTCTTTTATAGTCTTTTGTCATATGTGCCATGCAAGGCTTGTTGTAGTTACCTGCTGGATTGTCGATCCGCTGTGTTACATCGTTAAAACACTGCAGCTTCCGCTCACAGTGAAGCGGAACCTTCCGATCTTGAACTCACGAGGTCCTGGTTCCTGATGGTACTGCGACAACCATCAGACTCGCGGCTTAGCAAATGACTTCTAGTACTTTACATTTCAATTTAATACACACGTGTTCACATCGCTGTGCTATGAGAGTGGCTATGGTGACAAAAGTACCAGAAACAATATTTTTCATCGCATCTAAAAAGAATCACTTTCACGTTACACGCTGACCTTCATTCCAAATAATTGGGCTTGGATTTCACTTAAGTGACAGTGTTGTGCTTTTCAACTGTTCCTGTGACACAGCATGGTGAGAGCTGCCAGTAGACAGTATTTCTAAGTTATTTTCTATAAATGTGATCATTATCATGTCAGAAAAGCCAACACTGACTTGGACTCTGTGTCAGGGTGGGGATGGCTATCATGGGAATCTGTTACTTCCCTAAAACTTAGAATAATGGGAATCATAGCTTGTTTCGCAGCTCCTCGGTCGGGCTGAGGCTGGTTGTAATTCCAGGTTTCAGACTGGCACTGAAGCTGATCGATCAGCTCAGCATTTTTAGGCAAACAAAAAAAAGGATCAGTCTTAGCCTTGTGTTATCATTGTGGTCTGGACGCAGATAAAAGCACTGTTTGCTCCAATGTTTCTGTCGTGTCTGTATTATTTACCGTAGGCTTCAGTGATGGACATATGATGATGAGTCGTTGTCATTGGTGCTCCTTCTCCTCATCCTCTCCCGGTGTTATCAGTCTCTCACGTGATGCACTTGAAAAGATGGACTCCTGCCATGACGCTTGCACTTCACTATGTGTATCTGCCACATGTTTGCTCTGTCTTCTAGCTTAATATGTCCGTGTGTTATCTGCCAATGCCTTTCAGAGTATTTGCTTGGAGAGATTTTTAAGGAATGGTTTGGTACTTGTGTTTCCCAACTAATGCCTTTTTACGGTTGCCCAAAAAGCAATGTTTCATTCCACTGTAATAATTTCCTGTTAGCTCTCATTGACCTGTCAGAACAATGGCTATATAAATATATCAGAAATTATGACAACCATCATTCGTGCTGGCCTATTTCTTCACCAGGTTCTGTTCCAAGGTGTCCAGTACAAAAACAATGGGGGAAAAAAGACGAAAAAGAATCCTGCATTGCTGTCGTTTTCCCAACCCTGCTCTTACAAATGTAAAATTTCTAATAACTGTTTAGTCTTTTTGATTGATCTGAGAAATACTGAATGATAAACTCATTGTTTTATATATATGTCATCTAAATATACATATTTAGCCAGCTGGAAGACAGACTTTGATCAGTTTTAGATCTTCTGATTAAGTTTTGACAATTAAGTTTTTCATACAACTGCAACAAAAATATCTGTAAACCAATTTTTTCCACAAACAAATAATTATAATTAGTTCTTCCAAAATCTTATCAATGCTTCTTCACTGTCCCTTCTCAAGGAGGAAATTGACTGCATTCTTCCTCGTGCTTACTGTTGTGATGGTGGGAGGAAGCTCGCTGTGTGGGTCGACATGGAGCGACGTCTGACGGGGCAGGTTTGATGATTACTGCTTACAGTTTTGGTTAATTTGTTATATTTTTGACAATCTCTGAGAAGTTGAATGATGTATTTCACTCATCTGCTGTAGAAAGGCAGAACTTCAAAAAGCTGTGTCTTCAAATTTACCACTAGATGGCGCCATGATAACATTTTGCCTGCTTGAATCAGCATGAAAAACACAGTTTCTTAGATACAGCATGTGTAATACCAAACACCAATCCATTCATCCATCCTCTAATACTCACTTATCCTGTATAGGGTCACATGGGACTGGAGCCTATCCCAGCATCCATCGGGTAAGAGGTCACCAGTCTACCAAAGGGCTGACACGTAGTCCCAGGCAAACGCATTCGCACCAGTTTAGAGTCTGCTGTACATCTAACCTGCAGGAAAGCCACGCAGAAAGGCCCCCCAGCTGGTCTGCTTTCATTATTAATGAGGATGTTATAGCAAAGATGACAAAAAGCCTAAAGATTTAAAACGTGATTTGGCACTGGAAAATATTCCCAATCGCCCTCAAACCATTGCCAGAGATCAGAAATTGGCAGCAGATTTATTAATGAGGAATCCAAGCTGTGGCTCTCGTGTCTTGAAACTGCACTTGCCCTTTTGGCAGGTGGTCGTCCTCTCTCCTGACATTTTTTACGTTAAACTCCTCCTTTTAAAAATGACCTTGCCTGCTCTTAAATGAAAGTTTCTGCTATTCTATATGTAGCTTTGGCACTGAGCGAGGCAATGGGTGGCTGAAATGTCTCTGAGAGTAATGTTAAGTATTTTGTCAAGTTGAATCCCATTCTTCCATTCTGTGGATTAGATATGCGACTGTGTGCAAAGTCCAGCGTAGACACACACAATAGTCTATCTTGATATAAGCTATATTCTAATGACAACAGACCCTCTCTCCACCAAACCCTGTCCCCTCTCAGACCAGGTCCACAAAAGCCAGAGCTCGCCCTGCTTACGGGGCAGTTCCCCCATTTAAAGCCTTTCAACTGTGATTTGCTGACCAGTTGCTGACTTGAGTTTTTATCCCTGTGGCCCATTGCCATTTCACTGGTGATTGCACCGCTAAAGAGCTGCAGCGGGCTTGACAATGCGGCGGAGCTTTACATGTCACCACTGTCATTGGCCGCAAAGAATAGAACCCTGCCATTGATCAGAATATCAGAGTGTTTACAGCCACGAAGGGCCACGACAGGCTGGCATGGTCAGGGTGTTAGGTGGGTGTGTTGTGTGTGTGTGTGCACCTACATGCCTACAATCCCTACATGAGACTATGATTGAGAATGCAAAAAAGCTCTGGTGTGTGTATGTAGAGATTGTATGGTTTGGGTGTGTGTGTGTGAGGAGGGTTTCTGTTGCGTTGTTGATACATTCAGTCATTTGACAGAGAAACGGGGGGCGATCATTACATTCAGTTACTCAAAAATAATGAACAAGTAATGGCATTACAGGTGAAGCAACACAATCACACACATGCCAGAACCACTATTGTGTTTTAGAAGTGCTTCTGCCATGACACACACGTTGCATTCATGTCTGCCAGAAGACATTTAATAATAGAGGCAAAGTGGTAAGTCGCAAATTTGATCAGAGCTTCATTCCAGAATCAGATATCTACTCACACTGACTCACTTAAATCTGCCAAACAGCAATCTTTTTATTGAAATTAACAACAAATTTCACATAATATTTTCAGGTTTTGCTCATTTTTGTCTTCTATAATTTTTTTTACAACATATTAATAATAATAATAATTCATTTATTTTATATAGCGCTTTTCAGTGACCCAAAGACGCTGAAATTCCAAGAGCCTCTGTAAATCCATCTATGATTTTTTTTAACCAATTTTTTAAGGTTTTTTACATACATGTAATACTGTTCAGCAGTTTACTCTCTAATCTGACACATCAGAGCTTGAACGTTGGCAGTTTTTCAGCTTTGTGTCACTTGTGTCACTTCTCCGTGTATGTGTGTGTGTGTGTGTGCTTTGTGAATGTGTGTGTATGTGTATGTAAAGTAAATTTACTCAGGTACTGAGTATGCAGATTTGTACAGTACAGTTTTGAGGTGATAGTACTTCTCCATTTTGTTCTGGTATCTACTTCTCCACTCTGTGTCTGTGGGAAATATTTACTTAACTAATGACTGTTGTCACCCTGGAGCTTAAGACTTTAAATTCATCACGAGATAAACTCATCAAATCATACTGCTGTTTGGTAAAAATGCTTTTTATTTCAATATTGTTTCTTCTCATTGGCTCGGTGCATTTTCCGACATTTTCTCAGCTTTTGAAAGGAAAGGCCTGACGGTTTACTGTAGCGTAGAGGAGAACGTAATCCTTCAACAGACGCAAAAGCATGGAAATCTCCAAAATTGGAAATAAAAATGGAAACTTTACTGTTCCATTTCTGGTTGAACGACACCAAATCGGTGGATTGTTAACATTTAATTTCAGAATTTTCATTATCGTATTCCAAAGTTGGAGATACAAAGTTGTTCTCACCTGCATGATTAAAAGATACATGTTAATGCGTCAATACTTGAGGAACGATTCTTCACTCTGAGTTCTTTCACTTTGGATACGCACCTCAGTACATTCTACATCTAATACTCATTTATTTTTACAGGACTTTTGAATACAGGACTTTGTAATGGAGCATTTTTCCATTGTGACGTTTGTATTGTTGCTCAAATAAAGTATTTGAGTTTTTTTCCACTACTGGCAAACACCCTGTCTGTGTAAGCTGCAGTTCTAAAATAAGATGAAGGCCTGGAAAGTAGGAAGAAAAAGTGTCCACCAGCCTAAAATCGCCTGGTTTGCTTTGGTAAATGGTGGGAAGAAATGTCTAATATATATGATTTGTAATGGGTTAACACGTGTAAAAACACCAGAATGTTTCTCTAAAGATGGTCAAATGCTTTAAGAAGACAAATTTGTTTTGAAATACCAAGTTGACATCACATATACAGTGGACTTTTGGAAATGTCCAACTGAATCAACAGTTTTCAATACATTTGTCTTTCGCCTGTCGTCGCAAACCTACTAAATATAGCAACACCAACTCCAGCACAGTCACCGTCCCTTAGGCCCAATCCCAAAATAAGACAAACTCCAGGAGGATTGTCTCATGGGAAGACACACGTTTGCTCTGTGGGTGTGTGCGGAGGCCACATGTGTGTCTCTGGATACACGCCTAAGGACAGAGCTGAAGACTAGCCAGGCAGGGCTAATGAAAACACAGAAAAGAGGATTATGGTGTATTGTCAGCCCCAGCCTGCTACTTGTGTGTCATGGTTTATATGCAGGAACACACACACACACCACCCGTGTGTCCTTTTGTGTGGGAGTAATGGGTGCAAAAACACAGCAGCCATTTTCCAGCATTTCACCAATGTAAATCCGAGTCCAAAATGGGGACATAAATAACGCAAAAGAGTAACATAAATCTGCTGCTTTTAATGATGCGGCTTGCACTGACGTCTCCGCATTAACGTTCATTTTAATTAAGTGTGCTCGGGGCAGGAATATGACACTTTTCTCACCTGGAAGGCTGAATGTCTGACAGCCATGTGAGCATCAGCCAAAGGCATTACAGTCATGTGTGGAGGGTGGCTGGTCCTGTCATGTTCGCCACACCCAATACACTAGAGGAATGTTGGTGGGCTTCAGTCACAGTTTTGGTGCAGGATTTAGCACTATGGCATGTCTATATTTGGAAGTGAGGGGATGGGGCACGCATTACTTTAGTTTAACTATTTTTTTAAATCTCTAATTTCATTGTCTTTTTTTGAAACCACTTCCAGTTGAACCATTTTATGTCATATATGAAACAGTAGAATCTATTGTACTAACAAGGACTGGCTGTGTCTCTCATTGGCTGTTAGATGGCTCCGCCCTTCAGAGCAGTACAGGTATGAGGTAAGAGTTGTAAAAAGGTGTGAGTATAAGAGCATGGGCCTCATTCAGATTAACTTTCTTTCTTTCTCTCTCTCTTTCCTTCTTTCATACTTAACAGTGTTTATGCCATAAAACTGACACGCCCGTCATTCAAACACAGAGGCATAGGCTTTCCAGCGCTGCACCCAACGTGGTAATGCAGCCCTGTATAGCAAGGAGTGGGAAACCACATGTCACGTTCATTACCGATGGCGTATTTCAGGCTTTAGTCATAGACACACAGGCATCCTGCAGGCGACATGCTTTGCAGAAGCACAGTTGGCAGGTCACAGAGTGAGTGGACAAGCATATTCACGTTATGACTCCATTGTAAAAGCGCTGAATCGCAAATAGTTCTGTGAATCTCAATATTTCACCCTGCCATTTCACTTTGTGCATTGATTTTTTGGGTGTTTTGTGGTTATGGAAAAATGCATATATTTCACTAATCTGTGCTACTGTTAAAATACATTTGTTACTTAAAACACAAGTATGTGAGCCTTCTAAAGGAGGAAGAAGGTCACCAAAGTTTATGATAACAGGCAAAATAGTTAAAAAACTGAGTGCTGTGGATATGTGCAAACAGTGCATCTAAAGTGTGGCGTAGTTTCCACAGCTAAAACGCAGTATCACTCATTTCCCACAACATTTATTATTCTAAAGTTTGGTTTGCCTTGTGGTTTCTCATCCCTCTGCTCTTCTTTTCTATGTGAAGCACTTTGTATTGCAATTGAGTACAAAAGATGCTCTGGGGTTTATTATTAGGTTATCTCTACTGCATATTAATTGTATACTAATCTGTCAGGTCAGGTGACCTGAGTAAACTCAACCATACCAGCAGCAAACAGGTTTTTCTGGTGTAAAGTCAAACCATATTTATCCATGCAAACTGATGTGCAGCAGATGCCAGAGGGATTTCACTCGTGATGTTTTTCATAAGAGAGTAAATGTCTCTCTCAGTGGGTCCTGTCAGTATGTCAGAGGTCATTAAAACCTAGAGGTTCTTCTGATCTGGGGTCCTGGGGCCAGATCAGTGGCCAAACAACTCAATCAGCAGTTGTCAAACTCAAATAGAGATGCGTGCACACATGATTCCAATGTTTTATTTGGATTGTAGGTGCTCGAAGGCTTATTCAAATCATGTAACTACGCGGCCTGAGTAACTCGTTTAAAAGCCTTCCTGTGTTCTAAAAAAAAAAAAAAGCCAAGAAAAAAAGGGAATGAATGAAAAATCAGTTTATGCAGGAGCAGGCTGGTTTCATCTGACAGCAGTATGTACTGTTTATGGACACATTCCATTCGCTGGTGCTGGCTGAGAGTCTCTGTTCATACATGCAAGAGTACGTTGGCTCTGTTCATGCAACAGCAAATTACATGGAAATATGATTAATAACGACAGATAGATGAAACATTGTTATTTCAGCCCAGTTGACCCCACTTACATGTTGATGCATAATATAGCAATGACTTTCATCTTTAATTAGGTAATACATTAAATTATTCTTGCAGCCATAATGCATTGATATACTATGTGCATATGCATCTTGTACCTTGAGCATGATTGAGTCATACTGCACAAAGCATAAAGAAATTGTTGCCACAAAAAGCAAACTGGGTGAATCATCTGAAGCTCCACTTTTCTTTTTTCAAATATAACCCAGAGTTCTTTCTCCAACAAAAATACACTCATTCACCCTTTCTTCCCGTCTCACACCTGTGTGTGAGTGTGTGTAAGAGAGAGAGAGAGAGCATTAAAAACCATGCGTAAGCCCGACTTTAACTCCTCTGATTATATAATCAGCCACATGGACTAAAAAAAGGCCCGTTAATGTTCAGCGACACGTTATGCCTCAGTCACATAGCCACACTCCGATTCAGCACGGAGATTATCGCCTGATTATTTATTTTTTTACATCCTTTGCTGTTATGCTGCAATTATTAAGTTTCACATTTAACCTAAAATTCCGGAGCATGAGTGTACACGTGCCACGCCAGAACGGACACGTGTGTGGCGTCGAGGAGCAGTGGAGAGGCGTTTTGCGTGGATTACTCATGTAAAAGAAATGAAACTGATGTGAAGAATAGTGTGCAAACAAACAGGATTCAGTATACTGGTATTTACAGTGTAACACAGCGTGTTTTGTAGAGACATTTCATGAGTTCAGGCTGAGCTCTGATTTGTCAACGCGTCAGTGCTAATGAGCGTGAAGCTACGTCATCGGGGCTCCGCGCTGCGTTCAGGCGCTTTCGGAAATGTTAATAACGGAATTTGGTCTCGGTAAGTAATTGGGTAACAGGTTTATTAAAGGTGTAAAATAACTATGAATTATCAAACTATATAAAATGAATAGAATGAAAAGCTTACTGGAGCCACACGATTAAGAGAATTATATAACTGTGGGTACAGTGCTGCAAAAAAACAGGCCATGTGGTTAGATGAGTCATCCTTAACCATCATGTCCACAAATGGGTGCATGTGTGGCATACACCAAAAGAACGCTACAGGCATGAATGAGTCATCTCAGAGGGAAGGATCAATGTAAATCAATATTGTTATTCTGCATGATCACCTTTATCCTATCATGAAACATTCCAATCTGGATGGAAGTGGGCTCTTCCAGGATGACAACATACAGGGCATGAGGAGTCACTGAATGGTTTGATGGGTAGACAAATTATGTAAATCATATGCTTTTGTCTTTGCAGTCACCAGATCTCAACCCAATTGAACGAGAGATTTTGGAGAACAGCACTCTGTACTTAATGTTGGGTTTTCTTTTAATCCTTTAACTGAGCAAATGAAGCAGTACACTAACAATGTGTGCAGTGAACATTTTCTCTTTATCATCTCCTGCAACAATACAAATTTGTCCTGTATTTTTTTTTGTAATTTTCCTACAATGTACAAATCTAGATTACTAATACCATGTTTGTTCAAATGTTGGTAGAATCACCCAGTTCAATTATACATTTATGTTATTGTTTTCAGACCCAAAGTACTTACATTTACCCGACAAAGTAGTCCATTACAACTTCCTGACCTGGCTAAAGACACCTTACAATGAGGAAGCACTTGAAAGCACCACCGGCTGAACCTAACGAGAGCGCGCTCCCGAGTTTACGTGTCTACTCCCCCTACACCGTACGTGCGCGCGACCTTATATCGCGTGGTGGGGATCATCCATGTTGCTGCTAGTGGTAGAGATAAGGTTGTAATCCTGAGGCCCTCGGACACGTTTCCGTATCTTTATATGTTTTATACCAACGTAGTCCACTCTGCGTCTTAGACTGAAGCTCATTTAGTCTAGGAGCGACAGAGGACCGGCCGACTCCGAGGAACAACTCCACATTTCCCTGAATTGAAGGCGAATTTGGCCCGGGGGGAGATTGGTAATCCTCGGGGGAAGAAAGACGGTGGTGGGAAATGGCCACTCAGGTGGAGGCTCTCCTGCCCGGTAACCCGCTTGTCATACCGGAGGATCACGGTAAAGTGATCCACGGTGAGCGAGAGGAGGAGGAGGAGGCGGGCGGCCGAGTCGACGAGGTGAAGCGTCGGGCGGGTGTCGCCGACCAGGGGAGCAGCAACCTCGAGTTGGGAGGGACGGCCAGTACGGAGGAGCAGACCTCCAAACAGGCAACAGAGGAGAACAACGGGGTATCTAACAGCAACAAACCAAGCGAGGAGGGTGTTAAAAACAGCAAGAAGGAGTTTACTGAAGCTCCCCCGCCCAAGGTGAACCCGTGGACTAGGAAAATGAATGCGGTGACCGTGGTCAGCGTGAATGGACAAGCACACCACG
>OMOW01002335.1:1727-11767 GCA_900312555.1 Lamprogrammus exutus | reverse complement strand
TATCTATCTATCTATCTATCTATCTATCTATCTATCTATCTATCTATCTATCTATCTATCTATCTATCTATCTATCTATCTATCTATCTATCTATCTATCTATCTATCCATCTATCCATCTATCTATCTATCTATGCATGCATGCCTACCTACGCTGGGGCTGGCTCTGAATACTGTTTTTAGAATTCAAGTATTTGCAGGTTTCTCCAAACAAGTATTTAAGTATTCGGCCTGTAATACTGTTAGATTCACTGATAATATTAAGTCACTGTCACTGCAGTTTTCCATATGTTAAACTTTTTCTGTGTAGTTTTTATCAAGAGCCCAGGGGTCACAACAAGCACTTCCAACCAAGGGAACCAATGGCTCCGTTCATGTATTAAAGACGAGATGCGACGGGAAAGGAAACACATCGATTGTAGCCAATCATGTGCCGTTTTCAACATGTCATCTGCCGCTTTTCCACCCTCTGGCTCTGGAACTGATATGGTTCAGTATCTTTGGAACCAAGGAGCCATCTAGTGAAACGGCCCACATTTACACTTATTTCTTGTGGCACCATTGCTAAGGTAAAATAATACACGCCCACTCATGATGTCTTCACAGTCCCCACTTCAGGTCTACTGTTTTCTTGTTTTCGCCGGGAACCAACTTTTCAGGTCCGTTAGTATCTTTGGAACCAAGGTGCCATCTAGTGAAACGGCCCTCAATTAGGTTTGCGCACCAGATCGGAACCACTTCCATCTTGATTGAAACGAGGCAAATGTTGCCTACCCTGGAGCCAGACAGGCACATAAAAGCAAGTGGAGAAAAAAAACAAATACTTTGAATAGTAATTGTGTACTTGAGCATAATGAATGAGTCACTGGGTGCTGCAGCCTGTCCCAGCATTCACTGGGTCAGATCCAGGGCACACAATGGACGGGTCAGCAGTCCATCTCAGGGCTGACACAGATAAACTCATTCACTCACATTCACAGCTACAGTAGTACAAATATATATCATACAAATAGTCATTTAAGAGTTTGTATGCTCACATTGTTTATATTGTTTTGAGAATTGTGTGCTACAGTAAACTCATTCTCACTTCATGTGGTGTAAACATACCAAAATCTCTGCAGCAAAGTCCCTGAGTGGAGACACAGGCAGGGTGTCAGGATCCCAGACTTGTATCTCCAGCAGGGGGTGACAGAGAATCTTCATACAGCTGCGGCACAGGAAGACACACAGTTTTCCCTGATAACTTTGATCTCTGCAGGCTGCTACGTTTAAAAAAAGTCATATTTAAAGTATGTCAGAGTATTTCCCAAATCTTGCTAAAACAGTAAGACAACACAACATACAAACAGATTTTCCTTTACAAGTCTGAGTTGTGAATCCCTGCAAATGTCCCAACTTACAACTTCAGCAGTTCTGTCCTGAGCTCATCCTCTTTATCCAGTAGAACGCTATCCTGCCGAACCCTGTTGGGGCTCTCGCACAATGTCTTTCTGTTCAGGACGTTTTGCCTTGCTTCATGGACAAAGGGCTTGACGAAGGCCATCAGGTCGGTGTAGCAACGGCAAAGAGAGAAGACGTCATCCTCCTCTTGCTCCTTCGTCTGAGGTAGAGGAAGCTTGGCCACCTGATCCAGCAGGGAGGGCAGGGTCATGCCCAAGGACGAGGCCTTACGGCTGCCCAGGCACAGCAGCACTGAGGGGACAAGAGAGACGTGAAAAGAAATGAAGGGACAGGTACTGTAGCTAAAGATACAGGGAGGACGTTAAGGAGGAAGGTTAAGTGAGCATGAGGATAGAGCTCTGTGTGTGAGACGATGTGTGAAGAGAAGCTCCTTTACCTTTCTGTAGAGGGTTCAGCAGAAGGTGGAGGCTCTCTGCTATGGCGACAGCATCATTCTGCTCCAGCTGCCCCAGCAGGCCGATCAGCAACTCTTTAGGCTTGCAGGTCTGAACATCAGAGCTCAATGTTAAGATGAGGTAACATAAGAAATAACATAAAAATATATACAAAGTAACTGAACACGGTAATGTTGAGAAATTGCACATGGTGATGAAGATGTGTTGTCAGTGTAAACAAGCAACTTAAAGCACAATCCAATCCAAACACTCAAAGCTTAAAGCATCTACACACTGCTTTGTGTCTACGTATCCTTTAAAATAATGCAATATACATATTCTGCATCAAAAAAAGTCCACTTTTTCATGAGTTCAATTCCTCAACTTTGAGTATTTGAAGATACTGATACAATGATACAGTTTTCTGGCAATTGTGGGGACGTACTTTGAGGCTACAAGCGATACATCAATGGGTCATATAGATTATAACTTATTTTGTCCAGCATCTGAGCCTGTGTTTTTGCCCAATACTATACTGATACCAATACTGAGAATTGGGTCAGTATATCCCTGATGTTTATCTGTTGGTCATATCATCAGACCTCTAGGAGATGGTTGAAAATGGCCAGGCAGTGAGGAAGGTTCTTATCTTCCTTCTTCAGCAGAGCCTGAATCAGGGGAGGCAGCAGGTTCCAGCCCATACATCTCACTAGGTCCTAAAGAAAGGGGCATATGGGAGTGTTATATAGTTCGCTTATCATACAAAATGTGCTTATTAATGAGCCTGAAACAAGGATCCTGGATCAGTCATTTTCTCACATGATTGATATACCTCATTTTTTTCATCCAGGACAATGCTGAGGACCTGAGCAGCGTTTCCCTCCTCGATGCAGGTACACCCAGCAATCGTGAAAACACTGTGATCCTCACTGGTGTAGCTGTCATCTGGCAGTGCTTGCTGTGTGAGAAACAGAGTGACAAAGACACTGAGAGAAAGCAGAGGGGACTCATCAAAGCGTACCACCATATAATTGGATATACAGCATATGCCTAATATTTCTCCCTGACATTGGTCTGTTGTTTTTGGAAAAATTGATGAAAATACTGAAAAATGACTGGATCCGAATCTGCCCCAACATTTAATGAGTTTTGTCAAAATAAGTTGATCATTTTTTCAGTAGTCCTGCTAATGAACTAACAAACTATCCAACAGATGTGGAGGTAACATAAAGTAAACATCAGACTCTAAGCACCCACAATGTTTACAATCTGCTGGAATGACAATCTGTTAACATGTTTGTGGAAAACCCTGCTGCAGTATTGTGAAAAATACGGACGGATGGATGGATGGATGGATGTTGCACTCACACATCTTTGCACCATATCACTGAGCTGCTCCAGTGCCATCCTGTTGTGCTCACACAGGTTTCAGTCCTCCAAAACAGCAGAAGAGCTCATGTTACTACATGCACATCATACTGCTGTTAAAAGACATGTCCCGTGACTAGCTGGCTATAACTAGCATTTAATTCCTTTAATTACGTCATAAATAGAGAACTTTGCGGAAACCCAACACGCATGTATTAGCAGAAGAAACTGAATGGAAACTAGTCCCCACATAATAATTCTTTTAGCGTGATTAGCTTAGTCGTTACCATGAAAACAAAGCTTCTCCGATGAGGATAAACAAGCGAAATGCAGTACGCAAACACAGGAGGTTATTACAAGTTATAAGTTACAAACAGGAGAATATTGACGTAGCGAGCCACCTACTTGACATTCCCTAAAAAGAGCCGGTGTAATGTATTTACCAGATGCCACGTTCAGTGGTGACTTTAGCCTGAATGCGCTGGTGGGCGCTAGTGATGGCTAGGCAACAATAGCGTTATTTGGTTGCCCCCTCGAACGCCTTATTAGCTTTTTAAATAATTAAATATTTTTCGCCTTGTCCCTTTAATAACTTATATTAATGAAAAAAGACAGTGAGGCATTCGCAAGGACAACAAAATGGTCTCTTCCTGGTTCCAACATCTGCCGTCACTAAAGCAACCACAGACGCGTTCCTGCTACAGTCACTAATTAACATGGTCACTCATTTATACAGTACACCACGTGAGGAGAGGTGTTTCTACTAGATTTGGTTTGTTGGACTTGCCGTACAAACACAAACGTCTAGGGTCAAAGTTGAACGTTTTGCGAAAACAGACAGCATGGAGGACAGAAAAAGGAGCCGCGGCTCCTCTAAATCTTCCAAAAAGGGTTAGTGTCATTCTGAGTTTCTTTCTTACATTTACCGAATAGATCTGACAACATGTTTACAACCAAGTAGATCGCCAAAACGGTGAACTGCCCTTTCATCCGGTTGTGAAGTGTATTAGCTCATTTTTTTAGTGCTCAATTTCTTTTGTTTACTTTTTTAGTGGTAGTGGGATTTTTATTTCAGGCAGTCGTAAAACCGCGTAGTTTGGTGTTTATTTCTGTTTAGTTTCATTTTCTTTCTGTTATCTGTATTTGCTGCGTTTGTTCTCGTAATTGTGCAAAGAAATAAACTACATTCAATTAAATGTTATTGTTGCAGGTGGCAAAAACGTCAAGGCACAAAGCTCTGAAGAAGAAGCAAGAAGGTTTGTTTTAGATACAAGACCTGTCTCACCCGTTACTTATATCTAACCATTCTACATTATCCTTAAACATCTGGTATTTTTTACTCATATTGAGCAATCTATTTGATCAGGGTGTAAGGCTCAAATTGGCTTCCAAATTGGAACTCAGAAAAAAAAAAGGCTTTAAAACAGTGTTTGGTCTCTGAATGTGAGTGTAGTCGAGGTTTGACGAGCCTAACCACAGCAGGTTTTGATGTAGACATTTCCCCATTACATTAAATGGGGATGTTGGCTGTTAAATTGACAGCCAACTTATACCTCTGGGTTTGGCTGTAAAATATAGCTTTAACTGAATGTCATTATAAGTTTTAGTAAGAATATCTACCTGTCACATGGATGTAGTGAAACTGTGCCTTGTGGTAGGAGAGAAGCAATCAGAGAGAGACTGAGGGACACGCTGGAGCTGGAGAATAGAGCCCTGCAGATTGTGGAGCGCCTCCTGGTGGACAGTGTTTCTGAAGACTTCCTGCTTGAGTGTGTATGTACAGTCAGACTCCAGAGGGTTCGCTTTTTCTTCATGAAGCTGGCTGGGATAAGGCTCAGCTCATGATCTGAGTGTGAAATTGTAGAAAACACAGAACATCTGCTAGACTTGGCACAGACTCTTGAGTCCGACTATGGATTGAAGTCACTTTTAAGTGATAACTCTGGCAATTTTACAAAACTTCATGGTTTTCGGGAAATTTATGTCTGAACTAAGTCACTGACATTGTGATTTGTAAGTTGGAGCATAGTGGAGGTATTTGGCGTTCACTTACCAGGTCGTATTCGACCTGTGCTCCTTATTAATCCATAAGAATCCATGGAAAAACCAAAAGATAATGCCGCTGTGTGCCAAAACTGCAGAAAAGGAGCATAAATTTAGATGGTAAAAGTTTGATGCAGGAGCATTAATGACAACGACACACAGGTGTACTTTATGCACGGGACATCAATAGCATAAATACCATAAAATATTAATTGTGTAAAATATTATTATTATGAAAACAAGAACATTATTTCCAGCTTGCAACACCATAGCTTACATTTTGTTTATCCTAATAATAATTTGAATTCATCCATATCAAATTGACCACATTATGATGATTAATAATAAATTTATTATTACTGGGATAGGGGATTTCATTCTTGTCTCTCTTATACTAAGATACACTCTGCAGAAGGACACATACTCAGAGTATATACATATACAAATATTGATGTCTCGATTTATAATGAAAATAATTAATAGATTAATCAATTATTAAAACAGTCAACAGTGACAGCCCTAACATGACGTTATAAGTTTAGTTAAATACAAATATGTTCACTGTTGCCTCAGAAAGTTGCCATTATGTTCACAGTGTTTTCCTCTCTTTCCAGGCCTTGTTCATCACTCCTGCCAACTACAAAGATGTAGTCGAGGAGAGATCCATTGCTAACCTGTGTGGTTATCCTCTATGTCCAAATCGACTTGGCAAAGTAAGACCGTTTCTGTCAGCCTGTACGATCCTTCCTATGCGGTAAATCTGCATACAAAACAAACTCTGTTCCGTCCTTATCTGTTTTATAGATCCCAGCTCAACTGTACAAAATTTCTACCAAGACCAATAAGGTGTATGACATCACTGAGCGCAAGGTGAGCACTAGGTCTGGTTCAAAAATGAATGCTAGGACATTAACCCTCTCATTTGTTAAGAAACAAAACATTATTCATTTGGTTTCTGTCATCTGAAGTCTTTTTGCAGTAACTTCTGTTACAAAGCCTCCAAAGTGTTTGAGCTCCAAATATCGAAGACGCCTCTTTGGCTCAGGAGCCATGAGAGGTAGGTTTGCTGTTTGAATCAGCACGATGAACTGATGCGTCATTCATTCCTTTTGAGTTTGTATATCAGGAGCAAATATAAGACAGTGAACACGTTTCTTGCTCTTCTCACTGACAGTTCTCCAAAAATTGCCTTGATAAAGAAAGGAGAAGGGTATGTGTTCAAATTGAATATATTACTTAACAATATATCTGGTGACTGATGCAGAAACAGAATTTCAGTAACCCATGTGCCTCTGTGTTCAGTGGAAGCTTGGGTGAGGAGGTCAAATTGGCAGAGATGCAACTCGGAGATGTGGACATTGCGACTCCTAAAAGCCCTGAAGGTCATCCCAGTCCTCAACAACGTTCGGATGCAGCTTGGATCAGTCACAGTGACAGCAGTGACAGCGAACAGGAACAGGACTTTGTCTCCAGCGTTGTCTCCCAGCGACCAGGACGAAGGGTGCGCTGGGCTGACCTGCCCGCAAGGACAGATGAGGGCAAGAAAGGAGGAAAGATGGAGAGACAAAACAAGAAGAAGGGGGAGAGAAATAAGGTGGAGATCCAAGATCAGAATGCAGAGAAGGAGGGAGAAATGAGAGGAGAGAACACAGAAGAGGCACTTATACATCAAACACAATTTGGCACTGATGTTGGAAAATCAGAGCCGCTGCTAAACACAGACCAACCCAGTGGAGACCAGGTGATCCCAGAGGGGAATGGCTCACTTACTGGGCCCAGTGTGGATCAGCTCATACCTAAGCTTAATTTGTGCACTGTAGCTGAGCCAGTAAGCGACACAACCGTTGTGCCAAATGACCCAACACCCACACAGGGCAAACTACAACCACAACACATAACTCCAGTCTCCAGAAACTCAGAAACGGATAGAAGACCTCAGGTAGATCCACCTTCAACTCAGAGAACAACGAGTCAGGCCAGCCACGACCTGGCGGCGCCCAGCCAAACCGACCTTAACATCACCCAGGTGGGTATGAGCAAGAGAGGAGCAGCGGGGCTGCGCGATTTCCTCAAGCACCATCCCGCGGCCAAACCCAACTCGATCCGTCAGAATCTTCTCGATGGCCTGAGCAGAACTCTGAGGGAATGGCACACTGACGAGACCCTGAAGTTCCTGTATGGCTCAGCCTGCTCAGTGAGTTCTCCCTTTAGTAACGTGCAAGAGGAAGTGGAGGACAGGGAGGAGCTGGATGAAGATGACCTGGAGGATGAGGTGATAAATGAGGATGGTGGAGAGGCTGTGGACAAACATCCGGTGGAGCAGAAGAGACCGTCTGCTGCAGCTCCAGATTATGAGGCGCTGCAGAAGGAGGCCCAGCAGCTGGAGCTCAGGGTGCAGGAGTTTTACAAGGGCACCTGCATCCTGCCGGAGGAGGCTGAGGAGATGAGCCAGGATCTAAAGGTGAGGGAGTGAGGCACATTGTAAATGGAGGAAGACTTTTTGTCCATGTTGCTGGCCACTGGAGGGCACTGTATTGAGAATATCGAGTGTAAATACTGTAAATGTGAAAGTATCTTTGCAATGTAGAGGTTTAACTCTGGTAAACACACGTCCTGTTTGTTTGCCCACCAGGTCACAGCCCACGTCCAAGGCATGAAGGATCCAGTTCTGCCACTCGTGGACTCTTACGCCCAGCACCTCATACAGAAACGCATCGCCGTGGAGAAGCTCAATAGATGGTGTGTGTGCGCATGTGTGTGGGTGGAGGTTTATGTTTGTGTGTTCTATTTTGTGGAGACTTGTGTATATCCAAAAATCACAGTAATGTAATTCAGCCACAACCAGACATTAATTCAAGTCACTCAGACTCTCTGTGTCACCGTCATGGTCCACCTGGTGAAATATTCCGGTTCAGGTTACAGGACAGTTGGTTTAATAAATGACTTGTAGAGAAACTGTATTTTTACACTGTTTATTGTTCTGTTTTTATTTAAAGTTATTGTTGTCTCCTCTTATCCTTTATGTACCTCTGGTTTTCAGTCTCAGAAGCATTGTGGGTCCACTGCGTCTCACCATGAGTGACATCTCCACCGACCTGAACAACCTGGTCAGGACATTCAGGTCGGTACACACACACAATCCTCTCTACTGGTCCAGGATAAGGACGTACACTTTAACACACACATTGTTTTTCAGTCAGATAATTATCTCTATCTAATGGAATCAAAAACGTCTTCTAAAAGTCTGTCGCCTGTGTAATGTCCTTTCTTTGGTGTAAGACCAAGAAGGAACGATGTGTGAGCCTGTAATCTGCTGCCAACAGAACCCAAACATCCAGCAGCCACTCAGACTGCACTCACTGTCATGAGATTAATACTCCCGTGATCAAGCATGCAGATTTTGATAAATAAATAGGTTTTGTCGTTGTGTGTTTGTTGCCTTTCACTGTGAGAAATGTGCTGAACAGCTCGGGTGCCCCCTACAGGTGGGCGAACTACACTACAAGTTACAGGTGTTTTATTACCTCACTGTAGGCTCTCCAGATTTATTTAAAGTGTGACTTTTGTTTGCTTAAAGGTATAAATACTCTTTTCACCTGTCAACGTGCCATTTTACTTTCAGATTTTAAGTGTTACAGTAACTATTGGCCCATAAGCTTTCAACAGGTAGTAAGTCATCAAATGTGACGTTTACACCACATATCAAAAGTTATGTCGTCAATTAATATCATTTTATCAACAGAAATGTAAATACATTTTACTCCTCCAGTAGTAGTTAGTAGAACACTTTATTTTTAAAAAAAATTGTGCCCAAATTGAACATTTCCTGCTGTTGGTTCCCATTGACTGGTTAGGATGTTTTCAGCGGGATTGCTATTAAATCACTGTGTCGGTGATTTGAAAGTGGCACAGGCAGCAGAGTAACACCTCTCCAGTCCTGCTTCCAGGAATTCTCTCGTTTGCCGTAGTGAGGCCCCGCTGACATAAACCAGCGTGTATACACAGAGCTGTCAGAGAAACATACATCACTGCACTATTGGAGGCGGCGTTTGTGATGGCTGACCTGCCATGTGCACGTTTCGTACTTTGTTTTCCTGGTTTACGTGTCAAAAGAAAAATCGTATCGTGACTAACCAGTGCTTCTCTCTCACTATGTGTTAATGTCACAGGTTCACCAACACAAACCTCATCCACAAAACTCCAGAGTGGACACTGATCGCGATTGTTCTTCTCTACCTGTAAGTCCGTACTGTGTGTATCTGAGTGAGAGAGTGAGAGAGAGAGAGAGAGACCATGACAGGGAGAGGAAATGAAGGGCCATTGTGTCCCCTGTCCACAAACTCACAACCGCTGTTCTTCACTGCCTGGGTGTGTGCATTTGTTTGTATGTGTGTGTAATTCATGGGCACCGTAACAAAGTGTGTACGAACCTGTAGTTTATAGAAAAGAAGCTATCATCAGATGAAAGCTACAATCAGCTGAAACATGTACAAGGAGGTGAAATGCCTTATTATAGTGGCAACATCTAATGCGCACATCAAAGCAGCATGACAGCTCTAACTCATCCAGTTCCTCACACTAGGAGACAGGTAACCTATCCCAATGTGCCTTGGTTTCAGTTTCAGCTCCGTTGCTGCCACAGAGTTATGTCATGAGTCCAGCATCATGAGCTGCCATCAGCCTGAGTGTTCTGCTGTTAAAGGATGCAAAGTGTGGAGAGAGCTGCATATTCGAGCTTCATTGTAATACTCAGTTAATGGACAGAGTGCGATATGATGTGATCTTGGTTAGCCC
>OMOW01002328.1:1689-12660 GCA_900312555.1 Lamprogrammus exutus | reverse complement strand
TAAGGAGCCCCCTGTGTGTCTGAAATTCAGCATGTGAAAGTGTGCGAGGCTGAGAGTTGGTGTGCGTGTTCCTTGCAATGGCAGAATACAAATGTGCAAGGAGGCTAAGAGCTGAAAGAAACGTCTCGATATAGATTCAGAGCTAAGAGTTTGCCTGAGTTTGTGCGTGTGTGTGTGTGTGTGCAAGTACTTTATGAGTGTGAGAAGACTGGTGGTATTGCATAACGAACCAAAGGATAAGGAAACAGAAAAGGCCTGAAGCTGGACAGACAATGTACAACTGCTGAGACAATCATTCCTCCTACTACACACTCATAAAAGCTTTTTTATGTTCTCTAACTCGTTCTCTCTTTCCATGTAGCAGTTGACTCATTTGTGGTGTATTTTCATTGTTCTTATCTGCAATTTATTGAATTATAAATATATACCTGCAATAATAGCGAATAAGCGGTAGAAGCTGGTATGAGGTCGGTTTTGAGTGATTGCACAGCTGGTTTGACTGACTCACCTCTCCTTTGCACTCCGCCGTGTCATCTTTGAATTCAGGGTTCACCTGCGGGGAAAAGGAGAGGCGAGGGGGCTCAGATTGAGAAACTTGTCGTGATCATCCTCATCTGATCCAAACTGTTCAGCAGTCAAGGATGGCTGACAAATGTGGATATCAGTGGGAACACTGCCACCTACAGCTCAACTTCAGCTACTCCCAACAACTAATGCATTACTGACAATGATTTCATTAGCGCAAGCACTGTATAGACACACAAAATGATGAACTTCTACAAAATAAAACAACTTTGTCATTATTTTAATCATTTTAAAGATATCAAGGTTGGTTTTACCTCAGATGTGTAGATATTATTATAAGATTTGCTCTACCCGATTGGTTTATTTACCATTAAAAGTAGTATCTCTAAAATGTTTAATAAAGTTGTATGTGTGCTGGTTCAATAAGTAGGCCTAGTGCATCATAGATAATCATCAACCAGACATCAGAAGCAGGACAAAGCCCACCTCAGCAGCGAGGTAGTTCCCAGTCGCCAGATGCTTGAAGCGGAATAGACTGTTCCACTGTCCAGCCCCGCCCCTGCACGGGTCATAGTGCACAACCTGCCATGGAGACACAAAACAACACAGACATAACACACCTGGAGCATTAATATACCAAGCATTCAGTGTGTCCAATGTTTATCGTGTCGGTCAGCCTTGCGTTTGCCTCCCACTGGTTCGTGATGACGCAAAGCTTTCGGTTGCTGGTTTTGTTCAGAGGGGGATTTGTTTACGAGAAAAGTGTCAAGGTTTTCTTTCACAGATAAATCTGTATGGGGTATGTGTGAGCAGATACACTAGAGGAAACTGTAAAAAATAAAGATAAAAATAGTAAATATATTTAAATGCTGGCATTTTAATGTCTTTTTGACACATATTTTTTAAGTGACAGGATAATGAAAGTTGAATTTTTGTTGTATTTCTGTTTTCCTGTATAGCTGTATAGCTTGTAATAGTATAATTTAATTTCCAAAGGTTTTGTAAATTTCACTGTTCAAAATTAACATCTACTGTTTTCTCTATGTACTAGTTCATCATCTTTGATTAAAAACTCCACAATGTCACTATTCAATAACAAAATCTGAGGTATTGGCCAGATGTCATTATCAGTTTTGTCTTACTTTCAAACATCAATAGCAGTATCAGCCTGAAAAAGCCCAGTATTGGCTATTTTACAGTTTTTTGGTACAAAGTAGTTGGTTTAGCCACACTGTTAATGCAATATCTGAGTCACCCAGTTTGCCAAGGACAACAGGAATTTGAGTTTGTGATAATGGCACGTGAACGTGGCAACACCTGATTTGGTAACATAAGTATATTCTGGCACAAAGAGCAGAGACAACAGGAACTCTAATTTGGTTCAAGCTGACAGAGAGGAACATGGAGTATAAAAACCAGTGGATTATGCAAAGTCTTAAAGGTTAATGTAGAACAGTGTCCAAAAGTGTTTCAGGCAGATACTACAAACCTGTAAATAGAAGTGTTAGGCAATGCCCTTTGTGACCTTTAATGACAATAACACACTTTCAATATTCCTTGTTGACTTTAAGATGAGGCGTCACATCCTCTCATTAAGTTCTCCCGTGCTTTTGGGCACGTGGGTGCTGTACCTCGATCTCCCACAGTGCCTTGGAGCTGGTGGCGGAGGTGGCCGACTGTCGCAGTGTGGTTCTGAGGAAGACGTGCTGCTGCTTCTTGTACTCGTCGCCGGTCAGGAACTTCTCCTGCTCGGCGTGGAACAGCCTCACTACGTCTCCCTGACAAGAGGACGGACACGTGAGACATGTTTGTGCTGAAACATGCAAACTACACATAGCTCTGCTGGATTCACACTGTCGGCAGAGGAGTTGAGGGCACACCGAATTTTCATAGCTCTATAATTTTGTCCCTCAAGTATATACTACAGGACTATTATCAAAGTAAATGAAAACAATGTTTAAAAAAACAAACATTTAGAGAAACATGTGATGCTCGAAGGCATACCTCCGCCAAGGCCACGTTTTCCTCCAATTATGACTCCATGTCTAATTTAACAGGTTATTGATGTTGACGAACCAACTAACTTCTACATTGCACCATGTTCCAGGGTCCCAAGTTAGTGACAAAATGCACCTATTGTTGTTATAGCGAAACCATCAGGTCAATTGAACTGAACTCGCTTCTTCTACATTTTATTGTATAAGTAGCGAGTGCACATGTCCACCAAGTTTGGTTATAGTGACCTGATTCATTCATCAGATGCGGCATTTCTTTCAATCAGAGCCACGCCCACTCAACTTTGGCAGCCAATTATAGCAAAACAGTAAGGAATATCAACAAAACAAAAATATTGCTTTGTCCAGCTCGGTCCAGACATTCCGCGTGTAAGAGTTTGTGACAATTGACACAAAATTGTAGGAGGCGGTACAAAAACAAAAAATCAAAATGGCAGAAAACCTAGTTAGGCGCAAATGGGCGTGGCCTATATGAATGGATGTGGATATACCCAAGGATTCCAGGAAAAGAGAAGTTTGATTCTATGACGTATGGCTCAAACGTTAAAGGCCAAAACACAAAATGATTACATCATCTTGTCTAACCTGCCCACCAAGTTTGATTGAATACGTCAATAACCTTTTGAGAGATCCCGCTAACAGACAAACAAACATATCCTCCTTGGCAGAGTTACAAAAACAGCGAGCTACATACCCCCTTCAGCACGTCTTCCCTGTAGTCACTAAACTTCATGAACAAGGTGACTTTCCAGCTGGTGTTACAGTTGACAGCATTAACCTACAGCAGCAAACACAGGCAGAAAGGCACAGACAGCATGATACAAAGCCTCTTTACTGACATTTTGGACATTTGCAAGTCTGCAGCTGCCACACTTATCTTGCTGTGTTTCATGTTTTACTTTAGTGCTTACAGGGATAACACAACTGAGCAAGCCCCACCTCTTTGCAGCCGGGGTTGTCTAGCAGCTCGATGTTGCTGGCGTGAAGAGGCTGCCCGGCATTCACTGGCATCAGCACCACTTTGTCTCCAACCACCACCTTGAACCCAAAAAGGGGGGAACGGTCATAAACCAGCAAGGGGCGGGGGGCTGGTGAAGGTTCTAACAGTGTTGAAAACTGCTGAAACAGAATGTCTGAGCATACTCATGCGTGGGGTTTGAATGAGGTCTGCAAACGTCCTCGAAGCTATGTGCAAAAGGCTGAACCTCACATTGAGAGAAGTTCTCGAGCTGTTCGCCGCAAACTG
The DNA here is from genome assembly GCA_900312555.1 of Lamprogrammus exutus. Lineage (NCBI taxonomy): Eukaryota > Metazoa > Chordata > Actinopteri > Ophidiiformes > Ophidiidae > Lamprogrammus > Lamprogrammus exutus. The sequence continues at coordinate 8,874 of OMOW01002328.1, read as the reverse complement.
GTTTATTTGTACAAAGTGAGAGGACTTAGATGCAAGACAGAAACGTGGTGTCTGAAGAATACGTTACCTGCTACTACTGTTATTGCTTGCAAAGTGCATGCTCTACAACCACGTTAAGCAGCCACACACAAGCACACTGCGGCTTTAAACGACGCCCAGCCCGCTCATTCAATACTTGACACCATTTTATTTGTTCAGTGTCACAGACAGGAAATCGCAGATCAAATGCTTTTAGTTTAATACTCAACCTGAAATTCTACATGCAACTGCAAGACTGGTGAAACCATGCGTTTACACTATGTGCAGCGTCTGACGTAATAATGCACAAACACCATGCACAATCAAGAGCAATACCTTTAACCATAGGATGCTAAAGCCAAGGGGGTGGGAGGACAAAATCAGATATGTTATTGGAAAAACATTGAACTGGATGAAATAGTAGGCTCACACACCAAACGACATGTACTGTACGTATAACGGATATGAATACGAGTGTTAAGTTGTGATAGAGTGCCCGGGTCAAAGCTAAGGAAAAAGAGACACCTACATTATCTCCTTCGCTGCGGAGCTTCCAGAAGGGCTGGATGTAGAACCAGGAGCCCTCGTTCCCCGCTGGGTCCAGAGAAACCCGCATGGCGTTCTTCTCCAGCAAGGCGGGGAGACGCTTGTTCACCGTCAGGTACTTATTGCTCTTTATGTGCAGGAGCTGAGGCACAAGGATTGAATACTTAAATACGATGAATACAAAGCTGTTCCAGCAGTAATTTGTTATCGAGGGGGAATTAGAGGGGCCCCAAAAGTCCTCCCATTAAGGCTCCGTCTCTCAGTGATGAAGTTTAACAGGCTATTGATTGGACCATGATCACAATTCCTCCCCTCATTGCCAAGCCAACTCAATTTTGATTCTACCATTTCCGGTTTCAAAGTTACGGACAAAATGTAACTGTGGTTGTTATGGCGCCACCATCGGGTCGGTTAATGTTTCTTTTTTTACATAACTCGTGAGTGTTCTCAGTGAGTGATTTTATTGAACAAAAACAGGATTGAATTCAAAAGGTTAACATATTTTCCTTTGTCTTAAGCATCATTTTGTCCGTAAGCCCTAAGGCAGCAATAGCTACATCAGCGTAAGCTATTAGAGTGGCATTAAGTCCTTTTCTCTTAAATGGAGCCTGTGTGGTATATGTGTGGAAATGTGTGTGTGTGTGTGTGTGCATGTGTGTGTTTGTACTGGTGGGTGAATGATGAGTTTTGGGATTTACATCTCTATTCTTTACTGTAAAAAAAAGCAAAAATCATATGCATGCAAGATAGTGATGCTGTATTTTGTATGTGAATATTCTCAATAATAATTGGATATAAGGACTAAATTACTTTTGTTTCAACCAATCAAAGTAATTATTGAGAAGGCGTACTTACTAAATCTATTAAATATATCGTTTCAGTGCTCATTTCGTCCCCTAAAACAGTGTTGATTAACGTGTCTGTGTCACTGTTGTGCAACAGTTGGAAGTGGAGGACAACCTTGGTACACAAACAAAACCAAATTAAAGTGACAGCACCACGTTTACTGAAACTTTGTCCTGTACCTGGATAACATTACTGTATTTGACGATTTCACCAAGGAGCTTCTTGTTCTCAGACTCATTCTGCTTCTGCTCCAGTTCCGCTGCGTGCTAAGTAACAACAGAGAGATTATGAGTCTCTGAAAGGGAAGCCAACAATACACAACCGGATTAGGGACCCGGGTGCTACACGTTGTACCTGTAACTTCTTGAACAGGTCTCCTTGTGTGTTGTTATTTCCTTGTTTTCCCTGTTTTGCCTTCCAGAACTGCTTCTGGGCTGAATATCTGTTCATGGGACACACCTTGAAAAGACAGTCTGCAGAGGAAGAAACACACATTCAGTCCTTTTCTGTGAATCGGGTTAAGTGCTTATCAAACGGTATATGTGATACAACTACATTATTGTTGTTATTTTGCCACAAGAGGGTTGTAGAGTCACATAAAAGGTAATCTAAAACCACACTGCACGACTAAACCAACACTGAGCACAAATGATCTGGTCAGCCTTGAGTGCGTGTGTGTGTGTGCGTGTGTGTGTAAAACCAGTGTGACCAGTATTTGTCCACACACCTCTGAACTTTTTGGGTGGGTTGGCCAGGTCTCCGGCATCAGGCTGGACCACACAGCGGTCATCAACAAGCCTGCGGAGAGGAGCACAAAATGATTCACACGTTACTATGTGTTGACTTAACTCTCTCTCTCTCTCTCTCTCTATATATATATATACACATAATATCAAACCAGCACTCAAACAATTATTGAAGATTGTCCAGGCGTACCTAATAAAGTGACTACTGAGTGTATATTGCAGATGATCCGCAGTGAGCTTGCACGAATTTGTAGCAAGTGGGATTCAAACCCAGGCCTCCCAGGCAATATCCGTGCATTCTACCAGTGTGCTACATCTTCCACGTGAAACGCAGAGCCCACCTCTTCCCTCACCTGCTGGGGCACATCAGGCTCATTTCTCTGGCTTAGTCTTGAAGTGTCGCCCGTCCCAGACTACCAATAAACCCGAGCATTTGAATAAACCATTCACAACCAAGCTTTCTGTTCAACTGACCACCGGCCACCTGTGAGATGAAAAGCTCTGCTGGAAAAACACGTGGAGTGTGTTCACCATTATATCCATCCACTTACAGTTTCCAATATCTGCAAAGATGCCCGGAGCATTGCTGAACAAAGCTCGTTTAATTTAATACTGCTTTGATCTCTGCTTTCCTGTCCGGCAGAGGGAGATCTGCTCAGTCTTGGGGTTTATGTCAAGACACAAACACAAGTATTGGCAGAAATTCGAGAAGAAATCGTATTCAACTTAGTTGCTTTCACATAGTGAGTGAGAGTGAAAATGGGTGGATGGAAGCGATACTATGCCACATACCCAACATAGCTTCTGTTATGAAAAATCAACCTCTACATCATGGCAATTATTGAAGGATGATCCTCTCACAAAATTCTACTGTTGTTACTAAGACCACGTAGCTGCCACTACTACAGGAAACCATGAGGTTTGTGTGGGTGGTTGATTAGAGGGCGTTTGGATGGGTGTCATGTGGTTAATAACGGTCACATCCTAATTTTCTGACTCACTGATCCTTTACACCAGAGAAGATGTTTACTTGACAGGTTCAGGGACAAACAGCAGGTCAGGAACGCTGCACATTTGACAGACATTAACTAAATGAAATGAAATAAGGCTGAAGGCTGAAAAAGCGCATTAACTACATGCGATTCGTTTGAGTGGGGATGTTTGTGTTTACATTGTCGGTGTCCAATCATATAGGCTGTCAAAAAACACTTGAAATCACAGCATGTGCAGCAATTATGGGTCATATAACATCATTAACCAGTGATTGGTTTATAAAAAGCTGCATTGTCTGATTACACGAAGTTTGTCTGGGAGGTTTTAAGGGAGGGGTCACAGTGTGTAATGAATCTGCTTTCACGTTTAAGACTTGCAGTGTTTGTGTTCTGTTACAACCTTACCCGAAAATTGGCTCACATCAGAACGAGTGTGAAAGTCCACGCCCTGACCTACAATCAAACAATATAAATAGCTTATCACTTCCTATTTCCATACTTTTAACTGGCTGTTGTTCAGTTTGGCTCTTTTACCAGGTGTATTAATATGCAATCTCAATATTATATCGATATCCTATCCAGATAACAAGATCAAACGTTAATGCGAGTTATAAATGTGGGCTATATGACCTTTTGCTGGGTTTATTTTATAGAGGTTGAGCACTGAACTTTACACAACTGCAAACCACTGGAATATATTGTATGGCAACAATTATGAAATTGGATACAACACATACAACAATGTCCCAATCCCTTTATTTCATTTACACTAAAGGCTGAGGTGCACAAGCATATCCATTCATCCAATCTACTAGATAGAAACATGATGCACAGCACAATTGCTCCAATTCATACAGAGCTGGCAGCCTCGCTGAAGCAAGCGGAGCCATTTCCTATTTATGCCAAACGCACTTGATCAGTCAATCCACTAACTGAATATTATTTCCTCGAACTCTGTATCAAAGTCACATCTAAATAAGAAACAATGGAGCCCAATAGGAAGTGTTATCAAGTGCGAAATGGCTAAACAGGAAGGCTCTCGGGATATGTTCCCTCAGCTCATAAATAAGTAACCTTGGGTCCGCTGACAGCCGTGTTTCTCACTCAGAGCTTGTCCAAGAGTTCGCTCTGTAACCAAGTTAAACATGAACCAATGACAAATCTGCCGGGCTAATTATAGCTAAATTACCCGTGTTGAGCGGACTGTGACAACAAAGCAGAAAAATACCCAGTGTGATGTGTGAGATAACAGCGCTCTGACAGCTTGATAAATCTCCTCTGATAAAGGTTTCCTAAAGCAGGAATGGAAGAATGATTAGTCAGTTATGAACAATGCAGTAATCTAATGGTCATATACTTCCTCATTAAAGTTGACCAATCATTGTCTTGCTTTTTACGGAAGGTGGATCAGATGAGGTAGACAATGAGGAAATTATCATACAGAAAACCCTTTAAAACGGATGCATGCTTGCGAAACCCCAAAAACTGTCAAGAATCACCTGACTGAACCTCTCTGATAGTTTAAAAACTGCAAAAGCACGAGAAGCAAAGGGTCACGACCACTAAGGGATCTGGATCACCTAAATGACCTTAAAACGAAATTTAAGGTCATTGAGTATTTGCAATACAAGGTGTGTGAGCAACTCACTGATTTCATATTATACTAAGCAAACACCAGCATTTGCAGTCTGGCAAGATAGGATTTGTTGAGCGTGCGTGCGTGCGTGCGAGCGAGCATACAGGGGCTGTGGCTCAGGGCCCTGCTTTGGATACTGCTGCTCTCTGGGCTCTCTGGGCCCTTGATAAAATACACAACGTCACAATGTCAAACTACATCAGTCCATGAATCACTGATAAGAACTTTCACGTCTTTGCGTCACAACAACAGGAGCTGTGAGCAAGTACCACTACATGACCTCAGTATTATAAGGTTCTAGCTGGCATTTTGGTCGAAAAAGAGTTAATCATATGAAGTTTGCCAGTAAAGGATGCTTTATTTTCATGTAGGGTTAGTTATGGGTTTAGTCTACGTAGGAGGTCAGCTAACCAAAGAGGCAAAACGTTATGGCCCTTTATCTCAGAATGGGTCTGGAGGCAGATTGGACCTTTTAATACAAAGGTCACGGACTACGCACATTGCATTTTGAAATGTTCAGCTCCACTCAGCTGCTCACATTTGCATTGGCACAGGCCTTATCCTGCTACGGGAACTTTTCAGCAATAGAAAGTAGCTTGGCATGTGTTGATTCCTGGATATAGCGAGTCTGAACAAAGGTGCAAACATTGCACTACTTCCCTTTAGTCTGCTTCTCCGCAGCAAAAGGCATTTGAGTAGGGAGATTAAATGTAAAAATGTGCAGTTAATATCACATACAGGCAGAAAAGGAGAAGGGAGAGAATAACAAAAGGAGTGAGTGTGTGAGGGAGAGAGGGAAGAGGTGGGTGGGGCAGACTCATTCCTCAGGGCCAGTCTATCTTTCCAAGTTTGTCCTGCAGGCTTAGAGGCCAGAGTGCAAGCCAAACCTGACATTCCACCTTAAATGTTCATTTCAGGAGGAAACTGTGACTCAACAAACTGGTGGCGGTATTTGACACCGATGTGTGGAAAATGACATTTTCCAACACACCTACACACAACTGATAAATGGCTATGATAAATGAGCTATGATACAAGTCTAAAATATATTGCTTCCATTAGTTTGGTGGATCGTCAGGTGATTAGATTTGATGGAAAACATGAAATCAACAGGTGATAAGGTCCTCATCAAAAAACTGATCACTATGCATGTACACACACTGTAGGTAAGATTGAATGTTTGATGGATATGACCTGATGACCTGTGTGTAAGGAGGGGTGATCACAGCAGGCAGGCTTACACCATGCTTTCAGGATCCTGACTTAAAATGAATGACAATGGTGACACGTTACCCCTTGACCCTAAGACACTCGTCAAAGAACCTTAAAAAGCCTGCGGACCCTACATTTGGGCACAACTGCAAAAGTCCTCACACACACACGGTTTACCTGTGATACGCGCTGCTTTGCATTCCTGTTACATTTGCCTAAACGTGAATCATTTCCTAACAAGCAGTTCGGTTTGCGCGCTGCCAGGCCTTGGCTACAAGTGGCACACAAAGTTCTGACTGATCTTATTGACGCAGAGAGGAGAAGGACACGCTGCGTGGGTCAGATTTAGAGAGAAAGTATGTCAACTAATGTATATTAGCGGATGGATCGATATGGACCCCAAGTGAGTGAGAGGCACAGGCGGGGAGGTACATACCCCAAAGTACTGATGAAGCCATTCACCGAGCCTTCCGCGTAAAGAGACACAATGTCTCCGATGTGAAGAAAACTGGACCTGAGTTCTGACATGTTTACTCCAAATTCATGCAGAGTTTCTTCTGCGTTTCCATTTAAACCAACGCTACTCTTCTTCTCGGTTGAAGCAATCCACACGTTACAGCGTCTTCACGTTCACCTTCATTCTTCCATCTGCGTTAAAAAAACAAACAAACTGAGTAAATGCGCCAACGGGAAACACTTCTACATTTCAGCTGTTTGGTCCAGGAGAATCCAAGTTGCTAAAGTAGTGGTGTGTTATTTAATTTTTTTTTAAAAGCGCCGTGTTTTTACACTTATTCAACTTCTTCCTGTATGTCAGATCGGATTGCTCCTCTTCACATCCACTTGAGTGGGAGGAGACTGCTGCTGTCAGGGCTGTGGGCAAACTCCCCTAAATGACATATTTGGGTTTGTATTCTGAGGAAACCCGATCGAGGTTGGGACTTTTAGAAGACCTAGATCAACCATAAATCTGTCCCCCCGAGGAGCGAAGTATGCTAAAGTTGTATTGATACAACTGGAGATTAAATACGTAAAGTCCTCGAAATAATATTTAATGATGCGGGATTTTGAACAGATTTGGAAATGCTTTAAACAAGGACTTACTGTTGTTAGATGGATAGATTAATCTCTCTTTGGTGCAGTATTTGTTTATACTATTGTATTAACAAATACTGAGATCGGAAGAGCA
>OMOW01002317.1:2407-14972 GCA_900312555.1 Lamprogrammus exutus | reverse complement strand
AAAATAAAAAAAAAGAGAGAGAGAGGCTTTCTTTTGTTGTGTGTGTTCTGGTGGAAAAATGAAGCTTGGAGAGCCGGAGCGCGGAGCAGTGCCAGTCCGCTGCCGCTGCTCGCTGCTGTGGGCTGGACTGGAATACTGAGCCCGAGATATCTACTGACAGCGCAGGCAGACAAAAAGGGGAACCAAGAGAGGAGAAAGAGTCTGTTTTACACAGCTAGAAAAGCCGGGGTGACTATTAGAATACAGGTTGTTGTTTTTTTTCTTTCCTAAAAGCGACATTTGGGAAGCTATTTGTGTGTCATTAGGTGAGTGCTGGCACGGGGCATCAGGTTAAAGGGATAGGCACTGGGTAAGGTTATTGTAGTAAAGGTGGATTTTCCTTTTTGGGTTGTTACAAAGCACAACATCTGCACGGAGGGGAGGTTTTGTTTTTTTGGAGTGGTTGCTGCATAGATAGAGGATGGCATGCTGGCTTCTTGGATGTGGCTTTGTTATGTGTCCAATTTTGCATCTGATTGTAATTGTACATGTTTTTATACATGTGGCACTATGCAGGGATGTAGGGGTATTTGTGCACTACGTGAAGGCAGAGTCCATAACATGTGTCCGTTCTGATGATGTAAAGTTGAAGATGCTGGTTTGAGTGTGACAGATTGCTTTTTGGTTTGCAGAAAGGTGTGTTCTGCTGGATGTCCAGCAGCATTTTTTTTAATTTTTTTTAGGCATGATTATTTGCAAAGAAGGCATGTAGTTTGATGATTCTGTTTCTTCCAAAATAGGATAGCATTCGTGTGATGTCATGGAAGAGAATTGATATTCTGGACACATAGAGAAGCCATATGTGTTTTAGACTACAATGCCAGAGTGACTTCCAGTGGCTCTAGGCCTAGGCTGTAGGCTGTGCTTTAAGAATGCTCCAGAATAAGACTGCAAGCTGTTGAATGTTGCATCCTAAAGTGGGACTAATGGCACAGAAATGCAGCCAAATGCCTGCAGTGTCAGACAGTGAAACTATGACATGTTGAGCTCTGTGGTTAAGTGCAGCATTGCTTTGTTAAAGGGTCTTGTCCTCTGTCTTAATTTTCTTAACCAGAACCCTCAAGGACAACTTCAAATTTATTTACAGCAGAATGTGTGATGTGAGAAATATTATAAATATATATATTGATATGTGAAATATTCCATCCAGGGTGCTATTTTTGGAAGAAATTATTTATGGTGAATTTTGTTGGAGGGGTTGCAGATGATGAATTTGTTAATAGTGTTTTAAGTGCATGCTTGAGTCCATGAGCCATCATTTTATTCAAACAGCCTGCAAATGACTGTCCTTCTACTTAAAAGATGAGTTATAGGCCTAAGCTTAGATAATGAAGACAATACACAGTGTTTAACCAATGAAACCTAAAATCATTTGTCATTCTGGTATATGTGTGCCACTGAAATATACTTTAATGCAAGTTTATTATGTAAATTAATGTAATGAGCAGACAAAGATGACCAGCAAAAGTTGGGTGGTAGATTTTATTGACAAGTGATGGTTTTTAATGCAACACTTGATTTAATTAAAGCTATATGGGAAGCTTAAAATCTATTCATTCAAATATTGCAGTTGGACCAGCGTGGGGATAGTTTCCTGTTACTACTTGTACAGCCTGAAGAAATTCTGTTTATTTTACTTGCAGTTAGAAGTGGCCTTACCAATAACGACATTAAGTTCACGTTGAGAGGCTGGAGACAGCAACCGAAGCAAAGGAAGTAAAAAATCCTGTACATAATTGTTTGAAGCAAATATTTTAAACCTTAAAACGACAGTTTATGTTACAAGCTTGGCAAAAGCTTTAGAGGCACTAATAAAAGAGCACTTACAACACACAATCTTCTCCGCCTTGAGCTTAATGACCTGGCAACGTAAGAAAACACAATATAGTCAGCAGATGAGGCTGTTGCCACCTTAATAAAACGTTCATCTTGCATTATGTAGAATAGCAACAACCATCTGTGTAATATGCAGCACCTCTTGAAAATGGCTCATTGACTAAATGTAGAGTTGAACTTGCTGAGTGAACATGTTGCAAATGTGTGCTCTCTCTCTCTCTCTCTCTCTCTCTCTTTATCGTGCAGGAGTGAGAGTTTGCTGACCTTGGGTAAGAAGAGTAGATTCGTTTTGAGAAGAAAGATGCGGCGTCACCTGCTCAGCTCACCATGGCGGGACGTGTTCACTGAGCAGACATTTTCTTTAACCTGAAAATCGTTCTCTGGTGGATTTGACAGCTTGGTGATAACGTGTTTAGTAGATCATTTTACACCTCTGTCAAAGGATTTGATGGACTGCCTCTGGGGATCTTTGCTTGGAACCTAGTTTGGTTCAGTGACTTAAAGTTTTGCATCTCCCATCAAAGTCCTCATCTGTCGGATACTACGTGGAAACGGTGGATTTTAACACATTGATAACATTCGCTGGGATATTGCAGAAACTCTCTCCAGTGCTTTTTACACAAGTGGAGGTTGAGAGGTGCCAGTGTTTGGCCCTTGAAGAGCTTGATTCTCTGTAAGAGAGGGCTTTATCTGGGTGTGTTCCGTGAAGGACATGGATGGCCCTCGATCTAGTGGCCTTCGCAAGAAGAGGAAGTCAAGGTCAGAGAGGGATCGGGGGAGGAGATCAAATGGGATAAGGAACAACCATGTTAAGGGCCCCGTCTTTCGCTTCTCCTCTGATTCAGAGCGTGAGGGGGGCAGGGAGCCCTCATCATCGCGCCCTAGACCCCCTCGAAGAAAGCGAAAGGAGTCTACCTCTGCTGAAGAGGACATCATCGACGGCTTTTCTATCACCGGGTTCATGACGTTGGAGGCGCTTGAGGTGAGTCCTGGAATCCTGTTTGAGTTTTCTGCATCCTCGTCTGTTTTGAGCTCTGCGTTAACGGGCGTCTCCACTCTTCAGCCCTTGGATTGATACGACGTGGTTGAAAATCTCTTTACTTTGTGTAAAAATGTGTTTATTATTGTATTCAGCTCAGTGCCTCTCTTACTGAGCCGGTCCAGTACTTGGCTCCTGCCTGCATATTTGGTTGTTGTATGTGAGCTGGAGTTCAACAGATGTAGCTTTAAATGCAGCGCTACAGCCAGAGATTATTATCTATGTCAGTAAGAGGCCGTTGTTGTGTGTACAGCTCTGGATTTGTTTTCACAAGAGTTTCCCAGCAAAGGTTTGCACCAGATGAAGGATGTGCTGCCATGGCAGTAGCGGCTGTGTACGCTTGTATCCCGTGAAATGGAAAGCAACTTGATCCATGTTACGACACTTTATTCAGAGTGGGAGTAATTTATTGTACACCAGCTACCATTTTCCTTTGGAATGCATAACAGGGCAGGGCTGCTTTCTGATTATATATGTAGTGTGACTTATGAGCTGCATGAGCTGGCCATTTACGCACAGTGGTAATGCTACATAACAGCAATCTATGTACATATATGTCTTTGTCAGCCATGGTTAATTTTGCTTCAGATATTGTTGCATAATTATCAATCAACCTCTGAGGGTAGAGTTTGTGCCGATCTTGTTTCAGCAGTATCTGAAAAGTGTGTGTGTGTGTCTTCACAAGGTCAGACTCCAGGCTGTCTGGGAATAACACAGTCTGACTTGCATTGTGTAATGTATGCAGTGTGATACCAGGCTCTTGTGTGCTGTTGCCCTATCTCTTGGCTACTGTATGTAAAGAAGCTGTATCCCTGTGTGCCTGAGATATCTATGCAGCAACACTTTGAACAGCTCCGCACTTCTGCTTCACTCTTTGCCTTCTCTCACATTCATTTATCTCTCTATTCAGCGCCCGGGCCCTTGTTTCTCTTTCTTCTTCTTTTGCGTGACCTTTCTTTCCATTTGTGTTCTCGCGCAGGTTGTGCAAATCGCCACGGTCGCAGTCTGTGTGTCAACACCTCATAAATTTCTCTGTTAATATTTCAAGTGAGTGGCTCTTGAGTTTGACAATGCAAGGTCGGTGTATGTAGATGAACGCATTGACAAAGTTAAGAAGACACTGTGACTTTAATTCGGTTCATTGTCGTGATTTAACTGTAATTCACTAACATTGCTCCGCCTTTGAAACATTGTTTGTTCAGTTTCTTAACTCTCCCAATATTTGTGTTAGGCTGCTCATTTCAATAATAAGCAGGGATCAGAAGTTGTTTGTTCCGATGAAATTCGCTGAAACACTGCACCATTGTCCAATAAGGCAAAATTTTCTTTATATTATAATGTTATGAGAGTTGCACCTCCAGACAATGTGTCATTATAATAATAATAAAAATACATCTTACATATAATGTGCTTTTCTCACACCCAAAGCGCCAAATTTATGCCACATATTGAGGGCTCTTAATTAAAAGATACATGACTTTCCTGTTTGTACATTCATGGCTACTCTGCTGCTGTGATGATTTAGTTCATTTTGCAAGGCTATTACCTAAAAGATGTGGATATATCAATTAATGAGTTTTTAATTAATCAAAATAAAAATGTAAATTGGAAGGTTTTGAAAGGGTGCTTGCCACAGATTTACGACTTTATACACTTCAGTGTTTTACTGCAGTCAGATGAATGAACAACAGACTAATAAATCGCAGTATCCAAAAAAAAATCTGACAAGAATTACTTCAGATCAGAACTCTGTGTCCTTGTATTACTTGGTAAACTACATTGCGACAAACTTTTTCTTGTTACAAAAAGGCTTCTTAACAAGAGCAAGATAAAAACAAGCTGCATTTTATTGTGTTTTTGCATGTGAAAAAATGTTTGTGTTAGAATTGGAGAGAACTCACTAATGCATCACAGGAACGTGTAGAGCGATTACAGTATGAAATTGTAATTCTTAGACTTAATATTGTCACTGAAGAACTTTAAATATATAATTTTCTTGTTTTATGTGCTATATGTGATATGACACATAACTGGAGCTGTAGCCCTTACACACAGGAGCTGACAGTAGGTCCTAGCTCCATGTTCAGAAACCCTGATCCTTGAGTACCACCAGATTAACTACGTCACCTGTGTTTAGCCAATAAAGAACTGAACACACCTGTTAAGCCAATGACATGTAGGTAGAGCATGGCGAGACAGAGAATATGGAGTGGGCGTCAACTGTGACGATATTCCAGAGCCTTAATTCTCCATCCCCCATGTACTCATTACACACCCCTCAGGATGTCAAGATATCAACTGCATTTCTGCTGCTTTGACAGAAATAAGACAGTAGAGAGAAGCACTGTCTGTCAAACACAGCCATGGTAGCCTAAAGGTTATTGAGGCGTGTGACTGGAAGGTTAGTGGTTCAAATGACAGGAGCAGCCAGGTATAGCTGGGGAAGAAAGACGAGAGCCCCCCTCAATAATTACATCTGAAGTGTCCTTGAGCAACAGACTTCACTCCCCCCCCACTTATTTACTCCATTATACTGTAGCTACTCAATGGCCAGCAGTGGAAGACTGAAACGGTGCTGAGAAGCTCTAAGGCGTGACAGGTGGATGGTCAGCAAACATAGCCTGGGCAAATAAAGGCTACAAAGAATAACAACCATACAAATCACCAAGTTACAAATGATACCAAAAGGAGTCTTGGAAAGACTGTTCTTGATGTTTATCTTTCCGTCTAATGACTCAGAGATTAGCGTTTTGTTCAGAGGATTGTTTTTTAGTTAATAAATGCCACCAAAAAAAGGCCTTTCAGAATCACACATACACCCACCCCATCTGGCTGTAATTGGTAAGAGGAGAGATGTGTTTTATTCTCAACTATTGATCTGACTTCTCTCGCTGCTTTCATGCATTTTGCCACTACCACAGTGCTGCTCAAAATGTAGTAAATAATCAAATTTCCTTTACTTGGTATAATACTTAATTGCCCTTTGATACAAACATATTTTTTTCCCTGTTTACTCATCTATTTTAAATATTGTTTTGTAGCCTACGTGTCCTCTTACTTCCCCCCATATTTTAATGTTGCATTTGCATACCGTAGCTTTTCTCATATGTTTTAGACGTTTCCTTGCCTAGTTACTTTGATTCTGAACTGTGATATGCGGTTAATGTATAGACTTGCACTTTCTTTGCAATTCTGGTTTTAACAGACAGTGTAAAAAGATGTATAGGATAAATATATATATATGGACTTTAGCACAAGTATAGCATGGCACTGGTGGCTCGTTTTGTCTGAGTAAAGTTAAACTCTGATGAGGTCAGACCCCCGGAGCTCCATGCAAGTGCTCTCCATCTGTCACCACAGTGCTTGAGCAACACTGCTCCCAAGCCTGCTTTTCATGGATATGCAGATGTGGCAGCTTTGCACTCCTCTGTTGTAAGCTCAGGGCAGACGCTTCCATTATAAAGCTCTGGAGATACTGGTAGATGCTGCTCTAAGACATTTAGTTGTCCTGATCACTGGGATGTTCATTAGCGTGGACAGAAAGCGTATTACGGAATGTTATGTCTGGGGAAGAAGCAGGCACCGCACACCAACACCAAAACCCCATCCCAACTGTGAGGCGAAGTGATGGAGAATCGTGGTCTGTGGCTGCTCTGTTGCCTTGGGGAACGGAGTCCTTGCAATCATTGAGGGAACAATTAATTTACCATTTTATCAAGACATTTAATAGGCATGTGTAGTACCCCAGAGTCCAGACCTTAACCCAAAAGAGATGAGGCAGTTCATGGCAGGTGGAGGTTATTGCTTGAATAGTTAGTTAGTTCTACCAGGTATTAAATACAAGGTTCACATACCTTCACCAATCTGGACTTTAAAACTATGAAGTTAATTAAGCCATGGAGTGAATAGACCTAATTGTTGATGTGTCATTAATTCAGTTAGATTGTCTAGTTTTCTAACTTGGATGAAGATCAGACCACAATCAATAAGTAATTAATGCAGAAATCCACATACTCTGGGTTTATTCTTGCAACTGTATGTATTGTGTAAAGGAAACTATGACCACAAAGCCAAGGTAAAGGAAAAACACTTCATTGCATGCTTCATTAACATAAGATCATCAATAAAAGCTGCGTTATTTTCTCCTTGACTGACTGGTCATGAACAGTTCATAATATCAAGTGTGAGCAGTTGAGCCCTGTGGCGTTATATATTATTTTACTGAGTGTAGTCAGGCTTCTTGTGCTGATACATACATTATTTATTTGATATGAGCATGTTGGTGTACTCGTGTAAGGCTACAAAGGTATACTTCCATATTATAAGAGAGATTTGACAGATTTTAACTTTTGTTTGCACTTAGTATTTTTGGATCTGTTACAGAGTTTCAGCCCTGTGTGATCGTTTTCCCTCACCTGAGCTTTTTCACTTTCAATTGAGCAAGAAATATCTGAGACGTATTGAGGGCGTTTTATTTATTGCACTGAAGTCAAACTGCCCTGAAGCTGCTGTCTCTGAGATTTTATTGAGAAAAGCCTCCGCAGCAACCTATTACACCACTTCAAGAGATTACTAAATTATTGAGTTCCGTCTCCGCTGTGTTTTACTTGAAAGGGGTCTGCAACCTCGGCGTGCCCCTACCAACCAAAATGGATTTCAAAAACGTTGCCTTAGTTAACCTACTGCTCCGTTATTTCCGCATAATTAGCAGTCCCGATTGCTATGTATGTGGACTAAAACACACACACAAACACACCAATACTCCATAACTCTGTCTGCATCTAATAAAAGCTTGGTCGAGCTCCTTTCCATGCCACGCCCTTCATTTTGCTGTGTGTTCAACATTACACGACACAGCCTGATAATATGCATAAGCGAGATGGACTCCGGTCTTTTCACTCCAGTAACAACACCTCATCCACTAGCTCAGCAGGTTAACAGCAGTCTATTACATGATTGACTGCCTGTGATAATGCGAAGAACACCCCAAAAGCAAAACCATGCAAATTAGCACATCTGCAGTGTCTCTTTTACTCTGATTTTACATAGAAAAAGGCCTGGCTAGACGTCTTTGTTCAGCATGCCCCACAGAGCTCCTGCAGGTTT
The DNA here is from genome assembly GCA_900312555.1 of Lamprogrammus exutus. Classification (NCBI taxonomy): domain Eukaryota; kingdom Metazoa; phylum Chordata; class Actinopteri; order Ophidiiformes; family Ophidiidae; genus Lamprogrammus; species Lamprogrammus exutus. The sequence continues at coordinate 6,952 of OMOW01002317.1, read as the reverse complement.
TGTTGTCCCTCTAAATAATTTCCCTCTCTAACTTAATTTGTCACACACCATAAAAACAGAAGACAGAGACACACTCACCTAATGTACAAGCAGCAAAGAGAATGGCACAAGGCACAGGACTGCAAAACATTATGTATGGGCAAGACTGGGAGAGCGGCCTGGTGTTAGGATGGACATGTGGAGCTGACACAAGCATTTTGTAGCCTGCGGCGTAGAGAGGTTCCTTCCATTATTTCAATAAAAATGGGAAGAAGTCAATTTAAACGAATAACAAAATTGTAATTAACTTGCTTAATTGACCAAAGCTCTTTGATTTGGAAAAAAACACTGAATGTTGGTATGATAAGAGGGTTGTTGAGTTACATCTCATTCAGGAATTTGAAGAAATCTGTGAATCTTTTAAGGTGGTTTTGAGGTGCATTGCAGCAGAGCATATTCATGTACGCATGCAGTGTATGCACACATGTCTGCATTTGTCTTGTTTGTTTTGTCAGCATTCCGTGTTTTATTAGCTTTTTGTTTTTACCTCATCCAAGGAGGTTATGTTTTCGGTCATGTTTGTCTGTCAGCAGCATATCCCAAAAGGTCAATTTTCCACTATATTGAATTTTTCCCCAAACAGTTTTCAGTTGTTCTCCTCCTACACAATTGAGTCAATTGTCACAAAATTTAACATTTGAATGTCCTGCCCGAGCCTGACAAAAAATGCCGTATCTCATGAATGAATTGGTTTGCTGTAACCAAACTTGGTGGACATGTTCACTCACTAGTTATGTTAAAAAAAAGAAAGAAACATCAATCGACCTGATGGTGGCGCTAAAACAACTTAAATTTGGTCAATAATTTTGGAACCAGACATAGCAGAATCAAAAGTTTGTTGGAGGCAAGCGTTCTAGATTAAGCACAAACTGGACAAGTAGATTTAAACTATCCACTAAACCTGTTACTTACTGTATAATGCATATTACATAAGTTTAGGCTCTGACATGGGAATTGTCTTTGTCATGTTTGCATCAAACAGCATAACTACGATCTGCTGACCAGCACAGAGTGAGCAGGAAGGGGAATTGATTACAAACAGCCTTAATGTCTTTCACTGCTGGCAGACAAAAAGTTAAGACAGATATACCTAAGCCACGTGCCTGCTGGAGGAAACATGTTGTCATCAGAGCTGTGGAAATTCTCTGTCTGTGCTTTTCCTGTTGTTTTCATTTTTATTTTGGTGTCACTAATACACCACAAGGACCTTGTCGGTGGAGATTGGATGCCAATTTCTATTTATGACTCCTGCTGCGCCCACCAGTCATTTAACTTTTAGGCACCAGCTTCACACCTCTCTGTCAGAGCCACAATGCATTGTCCTCCAAACTGGTGCATGGTGAATCATCTGATGGATTAAGTTGAGTCACGAGTGCCAACGTGGAGGTAGTGGTGTTACAGCGTGGCCGCCTCAGGAAAATCTGCTTGTCTGCGCCCAAGTGTATTGATAAGTTGTTGGACCACAAGTAACAAATAATAGCTGGCTAATTAATGGCTATTGACATTTAAAGTGTAGCAGAAGCGAAAGAAAACGTCTGTAGCCTTAGTTGAGAGGGTCAACCGCAGTAATTATGCCAACAAAGGTCTTCCTCTCCCATGGTCGAATGAAGATGATGAATTTCGGTTTAACAGTCTGGCTTTTTATCCTCTTATCTCACGCAGCTCGTGGGATGATGCTGCCGCCTTGCCAGCGTTTCAAAAACAATTGATTTTCTCTGGCACAGCCCTCAGAAGTCTGCCTGGAGGAGGACTTGTGAGTGCAGGGAGAGAAGAACACATTGATTAGCACTTCGTTCCAAAGAAGAGGCTAATGTGAAATCAAATTTATTGACAGTCGCTTTCCAAAAGCACAGGAAAGAAAGCTGACATTTCAAACAATTAACAGGCATAAGTATCAAGCCAGGTTGTCGTAAAGCTTTGTTTCAGAGAGAATGTAGCCTGATGAGCGAGGACACGTTCACAGTCTTTTTTTCGCGACAGCTTTCCTCATGCCAAGCTGCTTTGACAGATCTCTCTGTCTGGTGAATAATACCACTTTTCCGGCCTTTTAATTAATTTTCCACCTTCCACACATGTATTTCTTACAGTCTCTTGGCAGTAATGGGAGATATTCATTCAGCGGCGTTCGGAAAGTGTCAGAGAATGATGTATGGTATGCATTAATGTGCCGTGACAGCCCACTGACTGACACATTAAATAAAATAAGATGTCATCGCTGGAGAAAAAAAAATGCCACCAGATTAGATAATCCAGCTGTGGGGTTCTTAGATGACTCCCAACAAGCTGTAACAAACATACACACACTCATACACAGGCACAGTGACACTCATCTGATTCCGCTGTAATTCCCCAGTGTTTGCAGTCGTTTTAGAGGATGGGGACATGAACAGAGCCAAAGGCACGAATAAAGCCTCATTGATCCCTGACCAGTGTACATTTTAGGAACCGGTGTCATGTTTTGAAAACACTGTGAAAACATAAACCAGCTTTGATCATGACTCGGGAAAAGAGGGCAACTTGCGATGCCAGTTCTGCAAAGTGAACTTCAATAATTGTTGTTTGCAGGTTCATTTTGTGTCATTTCATGCAGTAGTCCTCTTGGTTGCTTCATAGACATGGGTCGTAGCAGCGGTGAAAATGTGGGATTTTGCTCCTAAATTTCTGTTTTGTCTCTGTCTTTGGTCACAAGACTGCTGAATTGGCTATTTGCTTGGACCGCTGTTTCATCACAATTCTCAAACAGTTGTTAACATACGTCTGCAACGGTCCAAAATCGCACTCTTTTCAAGCCCTAATCGACCAATCAAGGAACTAGTCTACTGTGCATGTGTTGACAGAAGGACACCATCTCCAACATATTTTTAAACTAATGTATTCCACAGATGCAGATTAATTTGTGAAGCTTATTCACTCAGTGTTGCTGGGACAGATTCCACCACAGGCTTTGTGGTTCTGTACAGACGTTATCTCTCCCAGCAGGTTTGTTATTTCCTTGCTGCGGTTTGACAACTCCTCCATCTGTCAGCAACACGTGTTCTGGGTGATTGGACTGTAACTGGATAGGGCAACAGGCCATAAAATCCAGGTGTAAATCCACACAAGACACATTCAAAATCTGATCGCCTAACGCTTGAGGTGTTCACGATACATTTAGCCACATATTGCAACCGTGAAAACAAGTAAACATTTGACGCCTGGCAGTCTTACTCCAGTTTCTTCAGATAGTGGAGATGCAATATGGCACATAAATGCAAAGTAGAAGGGCTTTGATTGACATCATGGTGCAAGGTTCTGCCCATAAGCACTTAAGTCTCATGCAGCATCGACAGAATCATCTCGCTGCGAGAAAAAAGCAACAGCAGTGCATTCGTATGAACTCAGGCAAAACAAATAGTTCAACAGCAGGGGAAAATGAAATGTGCAACAAGCAGCATCAATGTTTGGAGCTGACATGCAGGCAGAAGGAATGGGGCCGTGGGATGTTGGAGCAAGGTGGTGCAGTCTTCACACACTCCTCCAAGCTCTAAGCAGCTTCTCAACGCTGAGTTTAAGAAGTGAATGGAATATCGGAGCCAGTTTGTGTTTAAGAGGAGACTATTTTACGCTGCAACGAGGTGTTAAAGGCCATAACAAAGGCGTAGTCTGTGTGCAAAGACTCAATGCAGCTGCAGAGATGTAAAGGCATTTATAAATGACAGACAGTGCCAATGAGTATTCTGTTTTGCTGCCGCTTGTGTATGCACTAAAGCGTAATCTTTGTCTAATGGCACACCCACAGTGGCTGAAGAACATTCGATTAATGGTTCCATTTGTTTAAGGCCCAGTCTCTCAGACACTTGTTACTGCAGCACACGTCCATCATTGAATATCTTTACCCAAGCATTAGCAGGGAGGCTAAAATCACATCCTTATTCCCACATAATTGACTTGCTTTAGTTTAAAAAAGTACATTTCAGTGGTCTGCTTGTCTTTGCCCCAGCCATTTGCCTTTTCATTTCATTTTCTCTTCACACTGGCAGGTCACAGTGGCAGATGAGGAGGAAAATAGATACATGCTTTTTTGGAGGCTGACTTAGAAATGCCAGCTCTGAAGTAGAGCCGTGGCTGGAGTCACACTCTCTACTTTGTGTGTAATGGCCCCCGCGATGATGCATTTGGACAGTTATTTTTTTCCACTTGAGAGGAGACCCCTTTAATGCTTAACTGCACAGTGCATACTAATCATGGCGTACCTATGAATGGGTTTGCGTGTGGGTGTGTGCATGTGTGTCTTTCCACCACAGGGCTGTGTGGATGTCTGAACAGAACCCTGTAGAGATCCCTACCTGCAGCTCAGAACCTTTGATCCCTCGTCTCTTTTCCAATCCTCCTTTCAACCTCAGCCAGCCTACCACTGTTTCCATTTCCATCTGCCTCCATTCCTGCACTCTCAGATAAGCTTGGCTCAATAAATGCACTGCTTCAGTGCTTTTTTTTTTTTTTAAAAAGCTGTTTCAAAAAACAAAA